>JAODPA010075922.1:0-28496 GCA_025585075.1 Nepenthes mirabilis
CTAAGGCCCACCTGTCATATCCGAATTTAGTTAGCTCGATTCGTAATTAAATTAACTTAACCTAATTTACTAATTAATCTAAATTTAATTTAATGGCCCAAGTATTTATTCCTAAATCCCTTGATCCAATTATTCTAATTCATTAGGCCCACGCATTAGTCCAACTATACTAATTTTAAGCCCAAGGATGATTAAAAATTATTAAATAATTATCAAAATTAATTTTATAATATATTCTAAATATTCATGGCGTTACACGGTTGCCTAGCTACAAACTAAAAAGCCTGGATTTGGCTAAAAGGACCTATTATTTGCATTCTCCTATTAGTCCCTATTATTCTTATTCGAAAGTACCATGTTCACTCCTTTTCCCGACAACAGATCGGAGATCTTACTTTCTCAAGTCATACGTCTTTTGTTCAGCCAACAGTGTTCCGCTCTACTTATTATTACTTACTAGCGCCCTTCACTTCAACTCATACATACTACTTCCAGCTTATTCCCAAATCAAAGCGACTTGCTTATAAGAGCAAGGTGCGTAGCTGGCTTGCTTGTTAAAGCATGGAAAGGTATCCAGAAAGCACAGTAACAGCTATGATATAGGCGCCCTCTCACCTAATACCCGCTACTCAGGATTGAAAGTAGCACAATCGGCTATAGGGCAGAACTCCAGATCTACGAATAGCCGCGGGCAAGCACCTTTAACAAGCAAGTAGCTAGCTTCCACCTTACTTAACAGCAAGGCAAGGCGCGAAAGCGAAAGCCTATAGCTTCTACTTCTACTTAGCAGCCCAAATAAAGTAGCCCTTTAACACACAAGTACGCTCACGCTAGTACAGCTAGTACAAAAGTCAGTAAACAACCTGATCTGCTCCTTTGCCCGTTGTTCGCATCTCGTTCTCCCTTTAGGTGGCATGAAAGCTTTGGAACAGCAGCTAGACCGCCTTGCTCTTAAAAGCAGCAAGTAAACCACCTTCTCATGTCTCCGGACCTTCTATGAACAGGGCTTTGAACTATAGCAAATAGCCCATTGGTTGAGCTTTGCTCTATGCTGGCTTAACTGTTCCTATGCCTGCTCGAACAGGAAAGCCTAACGAGCAAATAAACCGTTAGCCCGATTATAGGTTGCGCATCTATACAATAGGCTGTGTTAAGTTCGGAAACTCTCCTTTTTGTTCGGCCTATCTATACAATAGGCTGTGTTAAGTTCGGAAACTCTCCTTTTTGTTCAGATGGGATTATTCAATGCATCTGCTTTCGTAGCTAAGATTCTAGTGTATTTCTTTTTGATTCGGCAATCGTCGAAGTCGGAATCAACTTGAGTATACATCTGGGTGGGTCGAGCTATTCCTTCATGATCGTGGTACTTCTTCTTTTCTCATTAATGCCGCCGTGGTGAATTGAATGTATCCGTTGATCCTGTGACGAACTCTTTCACGCCACAACTGTGATTAAAGAATGCAATGCTTTGTACCAGATGCTTGTGCTGCAGAGATGCAAACCGGAAAGCAACTGTCGTGACATGACAAATAAATGGGCTGGGCCCTCTTGATGATGATAGATAGCCAAATCCAGGAATCATTTTGGATTCGGAAATGAGAGGAATGTCACCCCATCGACTGAGAAAGAAATCGGCGGTCTATCGATTCGAGAGCTAGCCGACCGAAGCGACGGTGGCTCCATACGGGGGATAACGGTTCTTCTTAGCGAAAGTTGGAACAACAAACAGGAAAGACACATTGGGTCATTCGGTCACTACCTCGTATGCCCTCCCCTAGTTTAAGATAAGGGTTCTGAGTTCGGAAGCGGATTCCGCTCAGCAAACTATCTTGCCTTCGTGATCAGCTGCTCCTTGGGACCGGTAAATAGTCCTTATTTTACTTCAAGCTTAGTAAGGTTCATTTATTCATCTTGGATATGATTCTATTCTCTGATCGGATAAGCCGGATTAGTCTTTGACGTCAAAGTCTCAGAGACAGTAGAAGGTTGCTCAATGAATCGGGGGCAGACTCATAAAGATCTCAAAGAAGTTGCTGGCTGCCGACCAGAGTAAGCTTCCAGCGTTCAGTTCAGTTCCTATTGAGGAATTAATTAGTGCCATTCTTTTAGAAATGAATCTCAGATGTCGATGAATCCCAATCAATCCCTTTCGTACCATCTTCTTACTTATTATAGGATGAATCTGATTCACTTCTTGAACCACCAGCAGTTGACTCTGGGCATTTAGTCCTTACTCCTTCCGACAACAGCGCTTACTTCTATGACTCAAATCTAAATATAAAAGTCTCTCTAATTCTTCCCCAACCAACTACCTTTAGATAAAAGTTGTAAAAATTAGAATCTTTTTTCAACAAAAATTTAACAACATAAGTATCCAATAATATAAAGTTTAAAGTACGAGCAAGAGCCATAAACAGGAGAATCCTTCGAATCGAACTTTCTATTTCAAAAATTTGGTGGGACGAAGATGTCCACAAGTCTATCTACATCAGTGGTATAGTAAAAGGGGAGTTTGGGGAAAATCTCATCAAGCTTATTTCTTAAAAGAATATCGAAATTGTGTCATTTTTCCTGGAATTACCACAAAATGCCTAGTCTTTCTAGGGATCTGGTAGAACACAGACTACCTATAAAATAGGGATATAAGCCATACAAGCAACCCCCAAGAAGAATGTTGATCGCAATCCTGAGAAACTTGGCTTTGAGGAGCCTCGTCGTATGTTGAGTTTGACTATACTAAATGAGTTGGCGTATTTGAGTCTTTCCTTTCTTTTTAACTATAGGCATCGGCACAACACAAGCAAAGAGGGAAAGAAGCAATCTACACCATTTAGGATAGAATTGCTCGCCACTGAATAGAATAGCAAAGGAAGGAAACTCTTTCTTTGCCTCTGGTTAAGCCCCTTTTTTCGTAAGTGAGAACACTAGCACCATCCGACTCAACTGGTATTATTCATCTATACATAGATCGTGTGTGCTTTCTCCCCGATCGAATCGAGCGAGCTCCCCTTGCAGTGCAGAACCGACCTCTAAACAATAAAATGACGACTTCTGTCTGAAAAGTGTCCGATAGGTCAGTGGCTGGTCTAAATTGATGGGCGAAGATTAGAAGTTTTCACGCAGCTGTACCCTAAGCGCCCGCCTTTGAGAACAAAAAGTAGGATGAATTTCTTGCTTCCATTATTAATATAATATAATATAATATAATATTAAAGGAAGCCTCATCCAATGTTGTTTAGCAATTCGAAAAAACGGAAGGAATTTCTCTACTCCCTAGCCTTCGATCGATTTCCTACCTTCGCCGTAAAGAGGATCGTTCCCACGCTAAGCGCACTACTCCCACCCAAGGTATGCGACCTTGCCTCTTGTTTAAGAAGTCGATGTCACTACAACCAAGGTGTGTGACCTCCAAAACAACCACTACACCCGGTCGCTATCCTTTTAGCATTCCACGATATCCATCTTCTAGTCAGTTGTTTAAAGAAGTCAGTCTGTCCCATCCAACGAAGAACACTTATATTTATCTCGCACCCTCTTTCCACTGCTTCTTAGCTTATCCGGCTCCTCTAGTTGCTAATACTTCCATGAGTAAGGGGTTCAGCCCTTCTTTATGTTTACATGCCTATATCACGAGTTTACGGTTCTTATTGGCTTTGACATGCTGCTTTCAAATGCAATGATTCGGACCTCTAGACCTGAAGTCTTCACTTCAATTGCTCAGTCCAAATCTGCTGTAATTGGGAATTTCATTGGATAAGTATTGGTTGTCGTAGACTCCTCCCGCTCACGCTAGCTAGTCTTTTTTCATTGATCTTTTGCTTGTCTATCTCTTTCCAGTAAAATGCGCATATGAATTCGTAAATCTATAGTAGCGAGAACTCTCTTTTAAAACACTGTAGCAACAGTTGGCATTCGAGTTCTTAGTTACAGGAGGTGTAATTAGTGTGTCATCTGTTGTCTTGTCCAAGTCTTTCTTACTCACATTCTCTTTATTGAATCCTTCTAAGCAAATAGGACTACTCTTGTTTGTTTCTGGCCTTATCGACAGGCCTACTCTTGCTAACCAATGAAAACACCGGTATTATGGCCTCAACAACTTATTGCTTTTACCGGACTACCGCTTCCTGCTAGCTAGTCAATGAAAAGTTTGACCTGTCTTCTTAGCGAACCCTTCTGACTACTTTACCCGAGATCACTGCTTGCTTGCCTATGCTTGCTGCTTCTTGCTGTTACCGCTTCTTGTGCAGCTACGACTACTTACCTTTCGCCTTTATTGATTCTTTTCAAAGATTGGGAACCTTGCCTATGATTACTGTCTGACCAGCTTTATTACCTCACCTTATCACTTGGACTATTGCTCATTCCCTAACTACCTGACCTTTAAAGGCTACAGCAGCCTTTATCTATTACAAGCTGGGCTGATACGGCTACCGCTTGCTATTGCTACTCTGACTACGAGAGCTAGAAGCCCCACATCTAATAAGGCCGCTGCTTTCATGCTTTTCACTGACTGGCGTGGCTATTACAACTACTGCTAGCTGATCCATCCTTAGCGCAGAAGATCAATCATTGAGCCTTAGGCCAGGCCATTACCGAGCAACAATCAATGGAAGATCATAACACTTGAGAGATGATCCCTACTTAAAATAAAAAGGCGGAGACAATACCTCTTGTTGCGACAAATCGAATTTCAAAAGCCCATTTTTCAATCACCATTTTCAAGCACACCAGTCAAAGAGCCATCGGACCCATGAAAGTCCCCTTTATTAAAAATACACGGCCTTTGCCAGGATGTCTTTCATCAAGCAAAAGAGGGGCAGTAAATGGAATGAACTAAGCAAGAGATCAACTAACCAAGAGAATGAACTAAACCCCAAGGGATGATCTCGGATTGAAATCCAAAGCATGGTCCCATTGAAAGCCCAGAGAATAATTCCCAATACAGATAAAAAAAAATATTTGAAGTCCAAGAGAGTATGATCCCAATAATTGTGGACGAAGCTGCGGGCATACAAAAAATGGATTGTAAAGAATGGTAGATAAAGCAAGAATGCATAGCAAGCTTAAAACACGACACAAGTAGGACGCACTGAGGCCGAGCTTTCCTCTACTACTCATTGGAGCTAGCATAAGAAATTTTCCGTTGAAAGGTTCAACTATCAGGGCGGCCATTGCGAGCGATATTCACTTTCAAGAGTCATGAGCCTACGCCTATATCATGACTCTCGAAGAGCTCATCAAAGAGCTAGAAAAGGAGGAGGTGGAATTTCTTTCAACTAGAACATTTTTTACAACATCTTACAACACTTAATATTAAAGAAAATGACAGAGAATTCGGTAAGAGGATAGAAGCATATCCAGCACCCGATATGTCAAAGCTTCTGCTGCACAGACCTGCAACTCGCGCATACTGAAAGGGAAAAAGCAGGCCAATTCACGCATCTTCCGCAGAGTACCAGAAAAGCCCTATGAGCTAACTTTCCATTTGACGGCAAGGAGCAATCGGACCTGTGAAAGTCACATCTTTTACTAATATACACGGCCTTCTGAGAGGATGTCCTGTTTAAGCAGCAGCCAAGGCGCCAAGACCCGAAAAAGGAGCAGACCCGTAAAGGTCTCGTTTTTGACAATAAACATGGGCTTCTGAGAAGATTCTTTAATCAACCAAAACCTACAACAGAGTCCTTAATTTCTACTACTTACAAGTTGAGAGATGTTCCATTCCCAATGGCAGAAGAAGGATGCAAGCTGGAAGGACTTGGACAAGATATTCTTCACTTGGACAGGAAGCAGCGCGCTTAGCGTCAGAAAGATCCTTCTACATGGGTGTACTAAAAAACTAGGAATAGAACAGAACTAAACACGAATCATCAATTCCTTTGACCATTCGTTTTGAGCTGAACATTCTTTTGAAAATGCTCACGAAGTTCAATGACGCCGACGAAGGGAACCAGCAGAAAGGCTCTCAAAAGCAGGCGCGTACCAAGCCATTCGAGGATAGCCAAGCAAGGAAATAAGCAAAGACAGCTTATGGTCGTGTGCTGGCAAAAAGAGTCTCATCAAAGCTTCCAGTATCGAGTTGTCACAAGTAGGTTTTTTAGTCATAGCTAGACAGCCAAGAATGAGAAATCAACCTCGGTCAGACTCAATATCCTTGGTTGGAAAAGGGATTGGATAAGGCTCACATTACTGCCACTTCACCAGAAGATCAAGGCCATGTCGAAACAGAAATACCAGAGGCACTTCCTCTTAGCCATTCACTAGAGTTCTTTCTTTTTAAAGAAAGGGATGGTAGAGCAAGATTCGCATCCAGTTGTCCAGTCAAAAAGAAGAAAGTTAACAAGCGCAAAAACAAGACTCAACAAAATGCTCAATCCACATCCAGAAAAAAAAAACGAGAGTCTAAAGAAAGAAGAGGGATCGTGCCCAGTCCCAAACAGTGCGTTCTTCAGTTCCGCCTTTCGGGAATCAGATGATGAGAAGACCAAGGCTAGATGATCGTGTCATTCTCTATACGCCTGAAAAACCGTCTTATTCTATCTTTTTGCCTTCGTCTAGTGGAAAGTGGAATTTTCCTAGGTTTGCAAAACTTATGTTGCAGGTAAGTCACCACTTCAACAGGAGACAGAACAAGGCTTCTTTCGGCTGCTGAGGATCGCTTTGTGCCTGACTCCACTCACTACCTTTTAGCGTGAACGGATAAAGAAAGGCCATCAAAGAGCTCGGTATCGAACAGGCACAGCTAAGAAATCGTGCACTCAAAAGAACATGTCATCGAAAAATTTCCAACATTCATTCTCCAGCGGGGAGCGAGTTCAAGACCAAAGAAAGCCAGAGCATCTCTTCCTTTTCGTCTTGCCTCGAGGGCTTACGGGTCTGTGGGCACAGTTGAACAAGGCTCTCAGATACTCTACCTGAAAAAGAGGTTGAAAAAGGCCAGACCATAAATAAGTAAGAAATCAGAATAGAAAGAACCATAGCCGGAAGAACAAAGGTGTTGTGTAACAAACAAAAGACAAAGATATAGTCCTATCCAAGCTTGTCAGGATCAAAGACGTTGGGATTAGATTAGCAGACTATGAATGGGTCAAGACATCGAGTAAAGTCTCCGTCATCTCCAAAAGCAGGGTGGTTAGGTTCGTCATCGATCGGGTAGTCGAACGCAATCTAATAGTATAGAGGAGTGAGAAAAGTCTCTGTCATCTGGCTCCTTCCACGCAAGACGACTAAGATCAAATAGTTTACAATAATGCGAGGCGATCGAAGTGAGGCAATGAAATTGTTTGAGACAAAGAGCTTTACTTCTATCGAGTCAGCGTCGAAGGAGAGTACACCAACTAGTTGGCTACGTAAAAAGAGAGTGGGCTAAAGGGGCATTTTCTGACCTAAAATCACGAAAATGTCGACTTTGCCCTATGCCATACGCTCTCAGGATTGCTTCGATTCCTTGACGCTATGTGAGAGAACTCAACCAAGCAATCGGTAGTTCATCAGAAGATGAAATTCTTGAGAGAAAGCAAGGAGAGTGAGAAAGCTAACCTACCCTTCCGTTCGCTGAATCTGACCTTCGTCCAAGAGTTCGGGCTTCTACGCGAGGAACGTGCTTTCTGACATCGAGTTTCAACTATGCCAAGAGATCACACTACTTTGATACGGTCGGTTCCCTTGGTCATTCTTCAGGAGAAGTCCCGAAACTAGTCAATTGATAGGATCATTGCTAACCCATTGGCTTCACCGAGATCGGATAGCGCATAAGAGGGCATTTTTTGAATGAGAAGATTCTCTTTCTACACTGACGACCTGCTTCTTTCTTCCTTGCCCACTTCAGAATATTCTTTCCTTTTTGACTGGTGGGACGAAGTCGCATTGATTGAATCGGCTCTGGCCTTCGCTGAAAAAGTGAGGCTTTACTTGACGAGTAGACTTTAGTTACCCGCTTATTGGGACCTGCAAGAAGCTGAGTTTCTTTGCTTTCTTTCGTCACAGTATAGTTGGAAAAAGAAAAAGTCAAAGCAGCAGACCAGTAGTACCATTATCCACCTTTAGATACATTTTTTAAGAAGGAAAAGTTTAACACATCTTGGCCGAGCAGGAAGAGCAGGCAAAGCGGGTTGCTTTGTCGGTTGAAGGTGCTCTCTTCTCTACTCCTAGACATAGGATAGAGACTAACTCTTCAACATAAGTTGCCTCTGCATCTTATGCATTGTCTCTTGGTTTTAGGGAGCCAGGGAGCAAGAGTTCTCCCCCGAAAGTGGCTTTGACGGAGGGCATTCAATGGTTCAATGGAATGCTTTGTTGGTTCAGCTCAAGGGGTCCGGTTTTTCGGTTTAGTGTGGAGGGAGGCGCTCTTTGTTGACCTTTCAGGGGACATGTTGTAATGTGAAGCTGGCAATACGTGCTTGAGTCGATGATCAATCTGCCGTTCAATCCTTCTATAGATGGTGATCAGACTTGTTAAGAGCTCTTCTATGCTTAGAATCATCTGTCAATCTCCACTTTGATTGACCTTGACCGGTCATTGCTGAAAAATAGGGCTTGGGGCGACGCTTCAATGCTTCTCCTTTTCGTATATTTGTCAACAATTTCATTGCCTCACTATCTCTCAAACTTCCAAAAAAAAGTCTCCTTCCTTCAACTTCTGCTTAGTTTGACTTGGCCAGCTTACTACTTGCCTGCTTTCTTGACTATTGCTTTCTCTGACGCTGCTTAGAAAGAACCTTCTACAGCGTTGGTTGAACTATCGGACTACTTAAAGCTGGACCCTTGCTTACCTCTTTTCAGACGAGCTAGCTTTCGTTCTCTCTTCCTTGTTTTGTTGAGCCGTCAACAGCTTTCGTCAAAATTGAAACACTTCTTTTTTTAAGACTTAGAGCATCGGGGAGGGGGAAATGCTTCTTTCTCGATTGTTCGTCCAGGGGAGGTGAAACCCTATGCATAGTGGTAAAGGCATAATAGCTCCAAGTCAAATGAAGGGAGTAAGGTTCTAATCTCACCTCCTCCTAAAAAAAGTGAGCGACATCTTGTACGATGTACGTTCTGGCTGCTTGCAAGCGCTCGCTTGAACAGGTAGACCGGGGAAACTGCATATGATCTCCTGCGGCATGCGTGAATGTGGTAGCTCGGAAATGTCATTGCCTATGAGTTTGGGTGCGTTCTGCTTGCCATCTCCCCGATTGAATAGATAGCTCTTAGTTCGCTTCACTCCCAGCATTGAAAAGAGGCAGCCTCATGTCAATATGAGCTCGCTCGGAGATCGTGATTTAGCTGTTGCGAGCTTCTCGCTTTCCGCTAGACCCGCCCTCTAGCTGGAAGAAGCTTTTCGGATCGTTCCTATCGAAATCACAAGTTCGAACCGGCTTTTTCTTTGATAGTCGACAAGCTTGATTTATAGCTAATTGGGCCGACCGCCTGAAATCAAAAGAGTTTCAAACCCGTTGAAGATCCTTGTGGCTCCGGATCCTTCCAATCCAGCCGATTCCGAATCGACCCATTTCGGGATCTTTTGCAGCGAAGGCCTGTCATCGAATTCTTAAAACTTGGGGCATGTCGATCCTGAATGAAACTAAACCATGATTGATCTTACTATCAATCTGTCATACAGAGGCTTAACTCTGGCTCTCTCTACGGGTGGAGGGAGGGGCATCGTGAGACCTTGCACCCTCCCCAGGCCGGGAAGGAGGGGCCTTTCAAGGCGGTCAAGGCGCGGGCCAAGCCAACTCAAAGTGAAGCGATTTATACCGAGCAAGAACCAGCACTAGAATAGGAAAAGCCAGACATTCCTTCTTTTCTGAATTCCAGTCCTGCGGGCCTGCCCGAACTGTCTGTGATTCAAACAAAGAGGCGGGTCCGAGTCTTCCTCGGTTAAAGTACCAAAACTCATCCTCCTTTATATTCTTCCTACCATCCGGGAGTAAACTCTGTCTCATCCTTTCCTCCCGCGGCCTCTCGGTAGAAGAGGGAGAAAGCCCAGTCCTCTATCTCAGTCTCAACAGAAGGTAAGAGGAAGTGGTAACGGTCGATGGATGTTCATGTTCATATTTTAGTATTTGCTGACTTCAGCGTTACATCAAGGTGACAGGATTCGAACCTATGGCCCTCTGTACCCAAAACAGATGCGCTGACCAGACTGCGCTACACCTCGTCTCACCCTCCGAAGCATATAGATCTACCCGATCGATGAAGACTCGAACCGAACTCGCTCATCCTTTTTGGCACAAGGACGCGAGAACCGGTTTCAACCGCTTTTTTTATAAAATCCGCCTCCAGCAAGATAGGGCGACGCCAATAAGCCGTATAGTGCTGGAGCGCTCACATTTTTTGGCTTCCTCTTGGACTTGCTTGAATTTCAAAATCCGGCTCGCTCCCGGCTACGGTTTGGACCCTTCGCCCGCTTAGAAGTGGATTCGAACCACTGACACAAGGATTTTCAGTCCTTTGCTCTAACCAGCTGAGCTACCTGAACCACTTTCCTAAAGTCTGTTTTCTTCATCGAATAGCGCCCTAGCAGCCCTATTAGATTAGTTTAGTCATAAAGGGAAAAGCCCTTTTAGTTTAGTTTAGTTTAGAAAGGGCTTTTTTCGCTTGTTCGTCAAGCTTTTGAGCAGAGTCGTCCAGGGACTGGACTAAAGGAGGGAGCTTGCTTATAGAAAGAAGATAGGCCGGTCAAACAACGCGCAACGGGCTCTCTGCTCCTAGTCACTAAGTAGTGCTATTCTGTCCTCCGGGGGACTGGACTCCACCAAGAGGTTCTTTCTCTCACGTAATTTCGCCCGCTCGTTCCACTTCCGTGCCGGAGGAAATGGGATTCGAACCCATGATACAATCTTATTGTATGTCGATTTAGCAAACCAATGCCTTAAGCCACTCAGCCATACCTCCAAGTGATCGGAATTTGATGTGCCGGGTTTTGTTGGTTGCCCGAAGGGCTATCTGATCCGATCAACTGCGTAAGCCGTAGCGCGCTAGCGCGCGTACTCTTCCTCCATGAGCGAGATTCTATCCAGTTCAACTGAACTGCCTAAGCATCCAAGCGAGACTCCATCCAAATCTGCCACTCGTTGGGCGACGCCTTCTTTTCTATGAACACTCTACCACTGAATGATGAACTTTGCCAGTCTTCGCCTCCGACCCGATTAGGAGAGAACACACGGTCAAGCCAAGCCCTTACCCGCTGGAATTGAATTCATATCTCCTTCGTCTGGTCGAGAAGGGAGAAAGCCCGGGGAACTGGACTGTGACTCTTCTATTACATTTACATTACGGAGAAGTCCATTCTCGTCATGATCGATCCACGTCCTACCGTAGTGCCCGGGGAACTAGGCTTGCTTAGCTTACAAAGCTAGCTTACTAACGCGAAGGAATTTTTCGTGGATTGCACGAGCTAGCCAGCCAGCAAGCAAACCCTGGCTTGTGTAGCCTATGCGAAGCAAGCCTACACTCCTTACTCAACCCTCTTAATTCATAAAAAAAGCCCTTTCTCCTTTTATTTTAATAATAAGGTAAGCATCAAAGCCCACAAGTTCCTTGCCTTGTGAATCATATCATGAAAGAGCGCAGTCATGGCTCGCTGGTACGTCGCCCCGGCATTCTTTAGACCAAAAGGATCACCTTGTAAGAGTATATACCAATAGGAGACCTCAGGGCAAGTGTTCTTCGAATCCTGTGGCCATCTTGATAACTGGACTGAATGTCTTATCATAGTCTATACTCTCTTGCTGGTTGTAGCCTTTGGCTATCACGCGAGCTTTGTAGCGATCAATAGTCCTATCAGACTTTTCCTTTATCTTGCATAACTATTTGCAGCCGATAACTTTCTTATCCGAAGGACGGAGAACGATGATCCAAGTCTGATTTTTATATAGGGCCGCAATCTTTTCATACATGGCAGCAACTCCCCAGAAGGAGCCTTTTGAGCTGATCGAAATTGATTGGGTTCCTTCACCTTTAAATCAATAGAGACAATATTGACCGAGGGAAGATGCCGATTAGTAGTATAGGAACGTACTCTTCTTCATAAAGAAATAGGAGCTTCCTGATCAGGAGGAACACTAAATGAAGAGAAGATGATAGTAAATCAGCTGAAGGAGCAGCTTTGGTTTTAGGCCGGCGAGTGTAGAACCTAAAACCAAAGCTTTGATCGCCGCGCTTCCCCCTTATTGTTAGTCCTCTTACCATACACCACTTCGAATGGTGACTTCCCCCCTTACTTAACATAGGCCGATTCACATCGTTTTTATAGGCAAACTCTGCAGTTGGAAGAACTTATTCCCACTTGCTCGGTCTTCCTTGCACTAAGCTCCTCAGAAAGTCTTCCAGTAAACCGACGACTGGAGTCTGGCCGTCCTGAGTGATAAGCACTGCTAAACCTCAGTTCAGCGCCTAATTTCTTCCATAGCACCCTCCATTAGAGGGCAGACTGGTGTCTTGATCGGACGTAATGCTCCCCTTTCGTCATAAGGCGTGGTTTCTCACCACCTAATGATGATCAAATCACGATCATGGGGTAGCCCGGTTCTAATTCTATATGTAGATTCTAATGGAAATCAAGACCCCGAAGCTTATTTAGTTCCAGATGATGCAGAGCCAATTCGAATTCTGGATCCAATCCCATCTCCTGAGCTATACCTATAACTTCTTAAAATGTAGATTTGCCCGAACTTATTTAATAAGGCAAGATGGAGACCTGATTTGGACTCTCGTGAGAGAGCTTATGATTGTAAAGAACGCGGAGCCATAGTCAAACGATCCAAACCAGGTTGAGAGCGTCGAAGCTTATCCACCTGAAGCACTCACTTCTACTCCTGTCTTGCTGTGGAAGCAGTGGTCGGAAGCTTCACTGTGGAGGCAGGCGGTCTGATGGAGCTGATTAAATCCACAACCGAGATAAGGCCATCCTTGGAACCCAGGAGCGAAGCTACCCCTCCCGAGGCTAGCCCACAAGAATCCATCTCAGGATTAGAACCTGCAATACAAAGACTAACCATGGAGGTCGCTGAAGCAGCGGAATTGACCTCTGAGAAGGAAGAAGAACAAGAGCTACTGCGGTTGAGGAACAAGCCGTCGTGGCTGCACCTGTCAAGTTACACGATCTTTCTGTTTGCCCGCTTTGATTAGGCTTTATTCCCGAGCGCTCTTTTTAAATGCTCTCAAAAAGGTATTCTAGCTAGCTTCGCTAGTAAATAAGGTAGTTTTGCTTCTTGTTAGAGACTCGCTTCTACTGCGTATAAGCTTAAACCTGCTCTTACAAGAAAGTAAGTAATCTCAAGGCCCGGGCATTCATCCAATGCTTACTTTTAGGCATAGCATTAGCCTATTTCCGCGAGTCAGAAACCCTGATCCGTGCGCTGATCCTTCTCTTCTATAGTAGGAAGACAAGATCGCAAGGGAATCACTAGTTCCATGCCTTCTACTTAGGCAACCCGAATCCGCGTATACCTACTCTAGCAAGAGCAAACTACCAACGGATCCTTCCACTTCTGTAACAGAGGCTAAAAGGTGCGAATGAAGAAAGCTTGTTTGGGCTTTTCAATTTAAAGGCTTCGCACCTACTTGTTGTGTCTCCCGTCATAAGACAGCCGGCCGATACGAGGGATTGACTTAGGCGCAATAGCCTGTTTGAATAGAATCGTAAACTAAACCGCTCTATCACTACACCCGTGTTTGCCCGCTACACCTGATCTGTTTACTTACTCTTACGCCGCTAACGCGCCCCTTTGTCAAACAGGAAACTTCCGATCTACTTCTGCCGGGTTGGTTGCTTGCTTCGCAACCTAAGCAACAGGTCCCATACTGTCCTGTCCTGAACTAGAACTAGAACAGCTAACTCGGACTCAGGGGACACTTCTGACTTGTTAGCTGCAGGTACGAACGTAGAGAGTTTGTTAGGTCCCATCCGGTCTAAAAAAAAAAGAACTAGAACTAGAACTCGAACTACTGGCTTTACTTTAGCTACAGGGACAGTTTCACCGACCTAACAGCCAATAAACTACGGCTGGAATCAGGTTTTCCTATTTATTTTCACTTCCTTATAGGCACCTCTAGAAAGCTTTGGAACGGCTGTTTCACTGACTTCGCATGTCTGGACATTGGACCTTCTTCAAACTGGCCTTTGAACTTTAGCAAATAGTATATTGGATAGAACGGAGAGAGCTCGTTGGGGGAGCTCTTTGCTAATCGAGGGCTTCACTTCCCTGCTCTGGTTCAAAACTAGCTAGGCATCTTCCTCAGTCTCGTTAACCGATTCACTTTCACTCACTGTCTCGTTACCACGCTAGCTTGAATAGCCAGGCATTTACCTATTACAGTGTGATTTGATTCTTTTTTTTTTTACCGCTCTCAGTCTTACAAGAAAGACACATGATTCAGGATAGAAAGAAAAAAGATTCTTATTGTCAAATATTAAAAAAATGAATCTACGCTTGTTGAAGGTGAAGTTTAGAAATAGAACAATTCCTTCTGTCGTGTATCCCCGATTGATGCTGCCTCAGATGCTTCAATTGTCGATTCTAGTATTGAGCAAAAGGTTACACCTATAGGTTCTGTATTACAGATCAATCCTACTCTACTAGTACCAATAGGCGGCATAAGAAAAGAAGCAAAGCCCGCTACCACTAAGAAGACTTGAGGATGGCACTCGGTTTACTAACTCATTTACTCTACCTTTCGCTTCGAAAACTACGCTCAACCCGCACAGGCTACACTCGCCAGGGTCCCGTTGAAAAGAAGAAGCTCTTACAGAATCAGCCGCTCTTAGCTCTTAAGGGAGTTCTTTTCAAGCTTTCTTTCACGTCTCCTAGGCTAAACCGATTTCCTTTCTAGTCTTTCATCAGCCGAGAGGGAAAGAGATTCTGATTCAACTTCTCCCAATTCCAGGCAAGGTCAAAGGAAGACAACTGAGCAAGATAGATGCCACTGAACTAGCTGCTGCCATAAAGAGTGAAAAGAATTCGTCGAAGTAGTTCAGAAGTAAAGACTTCAACTTCTCCCGGAAGGAAAGACTCTTTTTAAGCTTAAGAGAATGTCCCGGCTTGGGCTTAAGGTAGTGAAGTAAGCCATTAGCTCTGGTTCCGCATCTAAATTAGCTCTGCTAAGGAATCAAGCATCAACAACAAAGAACTTAACCCAACACCTAACTTATAACCTCAAGACATGGAAAACTAAGACTAACAGAACGACATGGTTGAAAATATGGCATGTATGGATTCAAAAGTTGCGAGTATTAAAAATGTGTACCTCGGCAATTTAACAAGTGCTCTTCGGGTAAACAAAAATTCACGTATAGTGCTCCTATTCTGTTATTGTCACCTGCAAATTGAAAATTACCATCTTACAATACCAAATATTCGGTATATATACCTGCTTTTGGAGGGACTCGAAACGCTTATTTAAGGATGTCCCTGCCAAACGTAAGTAAGAAATGCGTATGTATGTCTGTCTCTGCATATAATGTTTCCAATAATACCACTATTTCGCTACATTTTACCGCGAAACTCTAAACAGGCTCTAAATGTTGAAATTATAATTGATAGCTTACTTTTCCTTCCTGTGAATATCATTTTCAAGATAGCCGCTTCATATCTTCACTAAAGTCGGAGAATAATGTGCGTGCAAGATCATAATTAAAGGCATTTCATTTTTTGTCATACAAATAGATATCCGTAAAGTCATATAATTTCTCGCATACCACCATGCATCCTCACCTCTGCAAGATTTTATTCAAAAATTTTGGACATAAATAATGTCCGGACTAAATTCGAAAATTCACAAACGTTTTATATTGTTAATAATAAATGAGAAAAAATATATTATTATATTCATCAGCAAATTAAGACACGTACCTATATTTTCAAAACCAATTCGCGAATCGTCTTGAACCATTCATTTATCAAATCCACGTCCACATCCTGTAAATGGGATTCACACCTAAAGTTTAGAATTGAAGTCAATTCTATATTCGAAATTATATAACGGAATACACAAGTATTGGAAGTCGCAGATATCACGAGTATGCAACGTTGATGAGTCACAACCTTCTTTTAATTATTAGTACAAATCCTAAAAGGTACTTCGGCATCATTTCACTGAAGGCAGATGCATGCTATATCAATATTGGAGCTTAACAAATAAAAATATAATTTACAATATATATAAGATAAAACAAAACTTGGTGAGTACTCACAAGAAAGCACCATTTCAACGGTCTCCTTGGCAATTATTTCACCTTTTCGTCAATAATTTTTCCATTCTTTCTCCTCTTAGATGCCTTCCAATCTTAATATTGTCTCTCCTGCATGTCAAATTAACGTAAGTTGAAGATAATTTCATAAAATATATTATTTTACTAGGACAATTAAGACAACTATCAAAAGCTTAAACCCTAATTCTGTTTGCATAAACCTAAATCAAGAACTTATCCCTAACACATGACTTTTAAACCTCAAGACATGGAAAAATAAGACTAACAGAGCGACATGGTTTAAAATATGGCATGTATGGATTCAAAAGTTGCAAGTATCAATAATGCGTACCTCGACAATTTAACAAATACTATTCGAATAAACAAAAACTCGCGTATAGTGCTCCTATTCTGTTATTGTCACTTGCAAATTGAAAATTACCATCCTACAGTACCAATTATTCAGTATACATACCTACTTTTGGAGGAACTTGAAACATTTCTTTAAGGATGTCCCTGGCAAACCTAAGTAATGCACATGTATGCTTGTCTCTACGTATAATGTTTCCAACAATATCACTATTTTGCTACATTTTACCACGAAACTCTAAGCAGACTTTAAAGGTTGCAATTATAATGGATAGCTTACTTTTTCTTCCTGTCAATATCATTTTCAAGATGGTTGCTTCATATCTTCACTAAAGTCGGAGAATAATGTGCTTGCAAGATCATAATTAAAGACACGTCATTTAAGGTTATACAAATAGATATCCGTAAAGTCAGATAATTTCTCGCATACTACCATGCATCCTCACCTCTGCAAGATTTTATTCAAAAATTTTGGACGTAAATAATGTCCGGACTCCTTTCAACATTTTTCTTCTATAACCTTTTGAATGATGTTCCCTAGATAACGTTTTATATTGTTAATAATGTATGAGAAAAAAATATTATTATATTCATCAGCAAACTAAGATACATACCTATATTTTCAAAATCAATTCGTGAGTCGTCTTGAACCATTCATTTGTCAAATCCACATCCACATCCTGTAAATGGAATTCACACCTATAGTTTGGAATTGAAGTCGGTACTAAATTCGAAATTACATAATGGAATATACAAGTATTGGAAGTCGCATATATCACGAGTATGCAATGTTGATGAGCCACAACCTTCTTTTAATTATTAGTACAAATCTTAAAAAGTACTTCGGCATCATTTCACTGAATGCAGATGCATGCTATATCAATATTAGAGCCTAAAAAATAAAAATATAATTTATAGTGTATATAAGATAAAACTAAACTTGGCGAGTACTCACAAGAAAGCACCATTTTAATGGTCTTCTTAGCAATTTTTTTACCTTTTCATCAATAATTTTTCCATACTTTCTCCTCTTAGATGCCTTTCAATCTCAATATTATCTCTTCTACATGTCAAATTAACGTAAGTTGAAGGTAATTCCACAAAATATATTATTTTACTAGGACAATTAGGACCACAATTGAAACCTTAAACCCTAATCCTATCCGTGGAAACCTAAACCAAGAACTTAACCCTAACACCTAACTTTTAACCTCAAGATATGGAAAGCTAAGACTAATAAAGCAACATGGTTTAAAATATGGCATGTATGGATTCAAAAGTTGCGAGTATCAAGAATGCGTACCTCGACAATTTAATAAGTGTTCTTTGGGTAAACAAAAATTCCCGAATAGTGCTCCTATTTTGTTCTTATCACCTACAAATTGAAAAATACCATCCTCCAATACCAAATATTCGGTATACATACCTGCCTTTGGAGGAGCTCGAAACGCTTCTTTAAGGATGTCCTTGCCAAACCTAAGTAATGCGCATGTATGCCTATCTCTACAAATGATGTTTTCAACAATACCACTATTTCACTACATTCGGTATACATACCTGCTTTTGAAGGAACTCAAAATGCTTATTCCAAGATGTCCCTGCCAAATCTAAGTAATGCACATGTATGCTTGTCTCTGCGTATAATGTTCCCAACAATATCTCTATTTCGGTACATTTTACACTAAAATATAAACAGGCTCTAAAGATTGCAATTATAATCGATAGCTTACTTTTCCTTCGTATGAATATCATTTTTGAGATGGCTACATTATATCTTCACTAAAGTCAGAGAATACTGTGCCCGTAAGATTACAATTAAAGGTATGTCATTTGAGGTTATACAAAAAGATATCCATAAAGTCAGGTAATTTCTTGCATACCACTATGCATTCTCATCTCTACATGATTTTATTCAAAAATTCCAGACGTAAATAATGTCCATACTCCTTTGATCCTTTTCTTCTATAACCTTCCGAATGTTGTTTCCTAGATAAGGTTTTATATTGTTAGTAGTGTATAAAAAAAATATTATGATATTTATCAACAAATTATGACACATGTCTATATTTTCTAAATCAGTTCGAGAGTCATCTTAAACCATTCATCTGTCGAATGCACATCCACATTCTGTAAATGGGGTTTGCACCTAAATTTTAGAATTGAAGTTAGTACTAAATTCAAAATTATATAACAAAAAATAAAAGTATTGATAGTCACAGATATCAACAGTATACAACCTAGAAGAGCCACAGCCTTGTTTTAATTGTGAGTACAAATCCTAAATGGCACTTCGGCGTCATTTCTTTGAAGGTAGCTATATGCTATATTAATATTAGGGCCTAACAAATAAAAATATAATTTACAATATATATAAGATAACATATAACTTGGCAAGTACTCACACGAAAGTAGCATTTCAACGAATTTCTTGGCTATTTTTTAATCTTTTTGTCAATAATTTCTCCCTTCTTTATCCTCTTAGATGCCTTCAAATCTCAATATTGTCTCTCTTGTATGTCAAATCAACGTAAGTTGAAGATAATTTCATAAAAAATATTATTTCACTAGGACAATTAGGACTATTATCGAAAGCTTAAACCCTAATCCTGTCCGTGGAAGCCTAGACTAAGAACTTAACCCTAGCACATAACCTGTAACCCTAAGTCATGGGAAACTAAGACTAACAGAATGACATGATTTAAAATATGGCATGTATTAATTCAAAAGTTGCGTGTATCAAGAATGCATACCTTGAAAATTTAACAAGTGCGATTCTGGGAAATAAAATTTCACGTATTGTCACCTGCAAATTGAGAATTACCATCCAACAGTACCAAATATTCGATATACATACCTGCTTTGGATGAACTCGAAACGCTTCTTCAAGGATGTCCCTGCTAAATCTAAGTAAGCAATGCACATAAATGCTTGTCTCTACATATAATGTTTCCAACAATATTACTAATTCACTACATTTTGCACTAAAGTTTAAACGGGCTCTAAAGGTTGTAATTATAATCGATAGCTTACTTTTCCTTCCTGTGAATATCATTTTCGAGATTGTTGCTTCATATTTTCACTAAAGTTGGAGAATAATGTGCCTGCAAGATCACAATTAAAGGTGTCACATCCCGCATTCTTATATTCATCTTAATCGTAGGGAACATGTACTTACCTTAACAATTTGTAAATTACAATAAACTATAATACACAGGTTCCACAACAATGCCAATCGTCAATGGCTCTAATATTCATTCAACAATAATATAATATCAGGTTGTAATAAGAAAAGATGCCAAATAAATCCCAAACTCATCTTATGAAAACTTTTACACCAAAACTTACAGGATTACTATAAAAAATTTACAAACATATTTCTAAACTATCAATACTAAAATTTACATTTTGGGGATGCTTATAAATTTATAAATTCTTACATCATCACTTAAACTAAATTAGTTACATCGTTACTGATTACCATATATTTAATGGTTCTTCTTTACTTTTATTTACTAGACTTGAAATCCTACAATACATCTAAAGGAAAAGAAAACAGTTAGATAGTAAATCAAATGCTCAATAAGAACATAATAATCAAGGACATACATATTTTATTCAAAATACAATATATAGAGAAATAGGAGTCGTGATGCATATAAAATTACATATATACTTTCGAAAAATTTTCATGAAACAATTTACTTTTTTTTTGTACTTAATTCTTATTACTTGTTAGCACATTTTTACCTTATATATCTTGAGGAACTAGACCTAGTAGACCTTACTAGCTAGTGGAACATTTGATCGATATCTGGATTGTATTCACTCCACACAATTAAAAGCCTTATTTTTCTTATTTACATCCTGAAGATAGGATGGTACTACCTATTGTCTCCTAGTAAACGGGGCTAAAATCACAAAGCGATACTTACTTAGACAACTATCTATACTATAATATCTTAAGGCATGTTAGGGAATACTATCCGCTTAAAAAAAAATTCTTAATTCAGTTTCCTTACTTCTTAAAATTTCATAGTAGAAACCCTTATTCATAATCTTTCTTCTTCTTCTTAATTTTCTCATTTTAGAGAAAATTCATATTTTCTTGGTTTCATATTAGTTTTCACTTATAACATAACATATAAGTTCATAACAAAATCATGATAAAGTATATTGTATATGTCCATAATAAAATCATATCAATGCATAATATAAGTTCATATACATTTTAACATGTGATGGACTTATTTTTAGACAACATATTATTCGATTTTCGGTCCATAAATTTCATAATCTACCAGTGCACTAATCAGTTTGATTCCATTTTATCTCTTTAACTGGTTTAATCACAAATCTAGTTTACGAATCGGTTTGATTTTTCATAATATTTTACCGATTATATCACGTAAGTCGGTTCATCATTATCCATATAATAAGTGACCGGATTAACATTTTAAACAATTATACATAAATCGGTTCACTTACCAAATTAGTCGGTTCCTTTGAAACCGATTCATTTCTTATCTTTAACAATCGGTTCTAGTAATGGTCAACCGATTCACATGATGTATAACTTATTTACTAATTTAACATACCATATATGGTCGGTTTACCAATAATTTCCTAATCGGTTCATACTAAATTAGCAAAATTGGCAGTTAAGTGTAAATTGGCCAGTTTAGTGACAATTTTAAGTTCTAGGGCCAGTTCAGCAATCAAATCGATGTATTTTTAAAAACCGTTTTATATGATGATAGTTTAGACTTAGTACTAGATGACTTCTCTAGGCCAACTGCTAGTTCAACCGCTTCATGGCTAGTTTAATTCATTTTTCAGCGCCTGCCAGCTATAACAGCAACATGGATACTGAGAATGGTTTGGTTGTTATTTCGGGGTCCGGTTCGATAGTTAATTCATTCCAAATTTTACAAGTTAATACTTTAACATCATTTGAACATACTTTGGCTATTTTGGCTACCGATTTAACCAATTTGGGGGCCAATTCAACCCATTTTCATGGGCTAAAACTCAAGACTTTAGCAAACTGCTAAAGTTCAATCCAGTTACTGATGGGAGGTCTGATTCAATAACCAATTCAGTTCCAATTCATGAGCCGTTTTGTCACCACATCAATAAGAGATTTATTTTATTGGTCACCAAATTTGGGTCGGTTTGGAAATCATTAGGTGGCCGATTCAGCCAGATAACAGTAGCTGATTCAGCAACTACTCTGGCTTTAGGATTTTAGCTTATATGTTGCTAAACTTAGGCCCGGTTTAATGATTAAATCACCATAAAAAATTACTTTTCATATATTTATAGAATCAGCACATAACTTTAGACCAGATTATATAAATTTTTCAATTTTATGCTTACCCGATTCAAAGTTATATACTAATTCTATGCTAAAAAACTAGATCCTGATGCAATTTGGCTAGTTTAGTGATATTTAATTTTTTCAAAGCCAAACCAGTCAGATTTTTAAGATATTTTTTACTCCAACTTCATGAAATTTTAGAGGGTTCCCTAAAGTTCCTATACTAATTTTTATGGAGTTTGAACCGATCCAAAATGTGAAGAAAATCAGTACCGATAGCAAGTCCCTGATTTTCTCAGTTCAAACTGCCAGTCAACATTAAACTCAAACCGGCCAAATTCATGAGAATTATTTCAAAATAAAAATATGGTGATTTAGCCAATATATTAATGTTTCTTCACTAAAATTTTTATGGGATAAATCGGCCATTAATAATATGTAAAAATTAGTATATCAATAAGTATAACAGCAGGTTGTAGAACTAACTTCATGATACATGTTTCCGAAGTTTGACTATTCTATCATGATAACGGTAAGGATTATTCCAAAAACAAATATGGTCATTTAGCTAGTATCTTAAAATATATCCAATAAAAATTTTATGACATGAATCGATTAAACAATGTATGTAAAAATTCGGACATCAGTATGGTGTAGTAGAGTTCAACAACAAAGTTCCACTTTGACATATTGTTGAACTTTACTCATTCTAGCATGGATTCAATGAGAATTTAAAGTATTAGACCAACAATACTTTAAGATAATATCAAGAATTTAACAACAAATCAAAGAGGAAGAGGAGTTTGTACCTAAAAATATTTTAAATTTAATTTTGAAGTTTAGTTGCCAACCGAGTCCCTCTTCAAACTTTGGTTTCAGCTTGCCTCCTCTGTTTTCACCGATTTTTTCACTTGCCTCACTCGATTTTCTTCCTTCTTTTATTTTATTTATCTTCTTTTCGATGTGCCTAGTCATCCTTCATTGGATTAGAAGTTGCCATAAGCCGCATAAAGTGGCAAACTCTTGGTTTCTTAAGCCATGCAAAAAGGTACTCATGTTTTGCTCCCTCCTTAACCATTTGTTGTTACTCCATTGGTGGTTAATTTTTAATATATTTTTGGTCTCTCATTAACCACATGTATCTCTTCCTTTTTATGCCATATTTCATCTTTTAATTACTTAATTTAATCGGTAAATAACTCATGAAATTGGGATGGAAATAAACTATCGTGGACTTCGTGCTGAATTTCTTAAAAATTCAGCTAATTTGAGGAGCTTCCATGTGTTTGTTGTGTGTTGAAATATATTTAAGTCTGTTTAATTAATTTAATTTATACTATAATTTGTCAAGCCGACCAAGTTCGGTTGCTAATCGGGTATAATTTCAGATACCAGATTATCTTGTTATCAACCGAAGTTAATTTAATTATTAATCGAATAAAAATTTATAAATCAAATTATTTCCATATCATTCATTCTATTATTTATTAACCGAAATTGAAGTCAATTTCATTAGATAAATATTTATCACATTTCAATGTAAGTTTCTGATTTCTGGGTTTTTACTATTCATTGATCTTAATTTTACTTAAATTAATTTAGTTTGCTGAATTATGAATAATGAAACCTCGGTCCTTACAAAAGGCATGTCGTTTGAGGTTATACAAATAGATATCCGTAAAGTCAGGTAATTTCTTTCATACTACCATGCATTCTCACCTCCGCAAGATTTTATTCAAAAATTTTGGATATAAATAATGTTCGGACTCCTTTCCCCCTTTTCCTCTATAACCTTCCGAATGCTGTTTCCTAGACAAAGTTTTATATTATTCGTAGTATATGCGAAAAAAATATTACTATATTCATCAGCAAATTAGGATACATACCTATATTTTCAAAATTAGTTCAAGAGTTATCTTGAGCCATTCATCTGTCAAATCCGCATCCACATTCTGTAAATTGGGTTCACACGTAAAGTTTAGAATTGAAGTTGGTACTAAATTCAAAATTACATAACGGAATATACAAGCATTAGATGTCGCAAATATCACAAGTATGCAACCTCGATGAGCCACAGCCATTTTTTAATTGTGAGTACAAATCCTAAAGGGTGCTTCAGCATCATTTCACTAAAGGCAGCTGCATGCTATATCAATATTAGAGCCTAATAAATAAAAATATAATTTACAATATATATAAGATAATATATAACTCGGAGAGTACTCACATGAAAATACCATTTTCATCTTTCGGTCAACAATTTTTTTACTCTTTCTTGTCTTAGATGCCTTCAGATCTCAATATAGTCTCTCCTAAATGTCAAATCAATTTAAGTTGAAGATAATTCCACAAAACATATTATTTCACTAGGACAACTCGGACCACTATCGAAAGCTTAAACCCTAATACTGTCTGTGGAAACCTAGACTAAGAATTTGATCCTAACACCAGAGTCGTAACCCTAAAACCTAAGAAATTAAGACTAAAGTGCAGCACGATTCAAAATATGGTATATATGAATTCAAAAGTTTCGAGCGTCAAGAATGCGTACATTGATAATTTAACAAGCGCTCTTCTGGTAAATAAAAATTCACGTAAAGTGCTCCTATTCTATTATTGTCACCTGCAAATTAAAAATTACCATCCTACAGTACAAAAAATTCAGTATATATACTTACTTTTAGAGGAACTCGAAATGCTTCTTCAAGGATGTCCCTGCCAAATCTAAGTAAGCAATGTGATGTATACTTGTCTCTGCATATAATGTTACCAATAATATCACTATTTTTTTACATTTCATGCTAAAATCTAAATAGGCTCTAAATGTTATAATTATAATGGATAGCATACTTTTCCTTCCTATGAATATCATTTTCGAGATGGCTGCTCCATATCTCCACTAAAATAGGAGAATAATGTGCTTGTAAGATTATAATTAAAGGCATGTCATTTGAAGTTATACAAATAGATACCCATAAAGTCAGGTAATTTCTCGCACACCACCATGCATTCTCGCCTCTGCAAAATTTTACTCAAAAATTCCGAATGTAAATAATGTCGAGACTCCTTTCCACCTTTTCTTCTATAACTTTCCAAATGTTGTTTCCTAGACAACGTTTTATATTATTAATAGTGTACGAGAAAAAAACATTACCATATTTATCAGCAAATTAGGACACATACTATATTTTCTAAATTAGTTCGCGAGTCATCTTAAGCTATTCATCTATCGAATCCACGTCCACATCTTGTAAGTTGGGTACACACCTAGAGTTTAGAATTGAAGTTGGTACTAAATTCGAAATTATATAATGGAATATAAAGTATTAGAAGTCGCAAATATCACAAGTATGCAACATTGATGAGCCACAGCCATTTTTTAATTCTGAGTACAAATCCTAAAGGGTACTTCGGTATCATTTCGTTGAAGGTAGTTGCATGCTATATCAACATTAGAGCCTAACAAATAAAAATATAATTTACAATATATATAAGATAATATATAACTTGGAGAGTCCTCACGCGAAAGCACCATTTCAACGGTCTCCTTGGCAATTTTTTCATCTTTTCGTCAATAATTTTTTCGTTCTTTTTTCTCTTAATGCCTTCAGATCTCAATCTTGTCTCTCCTATATATCAAATCAATATAGGTTGAAGATAATTCCATAAAACATATTATTTCACTAGGACAATTAGGACCACTATCAAAAGTTTAAACCCTAATCCTGTCCGCAAAAACTTAGTCCCAGAACTTAACCCTAACACCTAACTCATTACTCTAACACCTGGGAAACTAAGACTAACAAAGCAACATGGTTTAAAATTTGGCATGTATGAATTCAAATATTACGGGTATCAAGAATGCGTACCTTGAAAATTTAACAAGTGCTCTACTTCTCAATAAAAATTTACGTAAAGTGTTACTTTTCTGCTATGGTCACCTGCAAATTGAAAATTACCATCTTATAATAGTAAATATTCAATATACATACCTGCTTTTGGAGAAAGCTCGAGATGCTTCTTCAAAGATATCACTGCCAAATTTAAGTAAGAAATGCACATGTTTACTTTTCTCAGCATGTAATGTTTTCAACAATATCACTATTTCGCTATATTTTACTCTAAAGTCTAAGAGGGCTCCAAAGATTGTAATTATAATGGATAGCTTACCATACCTTCATATGAATATTATTTTCAAGATAGTTTCTCTATCTTCTCACTAAAGTCGGAGAATAATATGTCTGTCAGATTACAATTAGAGGCATGTCATTTAAGGTCATATAAATAGATTTTCATAAAGTCGGA
This sequence comes from Nepenthes mirabilis, assembly GCA_025585075.1. Classification (NCBI taxonomy): domain Eukaryota; kingdom Viridiplantae; phylum Streptophyta; class Magnoliopsida; order Caryophyllales; family Nepenthaceae; genus Nepenthes; species Nepenthes mirabilis. The sequence continues at coordinate 26,166 of JAODPA010075922.1, forward strand.
TAATTTCTCACACACCACCATACATTCTCACCTCCCTAAGATTATCTTCAAAAATTTCAAACGGTAAATAATGTTCGGTCTCCTTTTTCTTCTACGGTCTTCGGAATGTTGTTTCCTAGACAATGTTTTATATTGTTAATAGTATACTAGAAAAGAATATTCCTATATTTATCAGCAAATTAAGACACATACCGATGTTTTTAAAATCTATTCAAGACCCTTCTTAAACCATCCATATCCTTATCCTGTAAAAGGAGTTCATATCTAAACTTTAGAACTAAAATCCGTACTAAATTTGAAATTACGTAACGGAATGTACAAATATTGGATGTCGCAGATATCAAGAATATGCAACCTTGATGAGCCATAATCTTGTTTCAATTGTGTGTAGAAATCCTATAGGGTACTTCACCATCATTTCATTAAAGGCGAATACAGGCTACATCAGTGTTAAAGTCTAACAAATAAAAATGTAATTTACAAAACATATAAGATAACATATAGCTTGGTGAGTACTCACGGGAAAACACATTTTAACAGTTTCCTTGGCAATTTTTTTCATTTTTCTGTCAGCATTTTCTCCACTCTTTCTCCTCTAATGTGTCTCTAGATCCTAATATTGTTTCTCCTTCATGTCAAATAAATATTAGTTAAAAATAATTCTATAAAACATATTATTTTACTAGAAAAATTAGGAGTACTGTCGAAAGCCTAAATTCTAATTCTGTCCGCGGAAATTTAAACCAAAAATTAAACTCTAGCAGTTGACCAGAAACCCAAAGACCCGAAAGACTAAGACTAGCAGTGCAGCATGCTTAAAATATCGTCACTATAAATTCAAAAGTCTCGATTATAAAAAATGCATACCTTGGCAATTTAACAAGTGCTCTACGTCTCAATAAAAATTTACGTAGAGTGCCTTCTTCTATTATCGTCACCTACAAATTGAAAATTACCATTCTATAGTAGCAAATATTCGGTATACATACTTGCTTTCGAAGAGAACTCAAGACACTTCTTCAAAGATGTCACCACCAAATCCAAGTAATGTGCATATATGCTTGTCTCTACATGTAATGTTTGGAACAATGTCTCTATTTTGTTACATTTTACACTAAAGTCTAAGCGGGCTCTGACGGTTGTAATTATAATAAATTGCTTACTTTTACTTCTTATGAATATCATTTTCGAGATAGCTGCTCTATCTCTTCACTAAAGTCGAAGAATAATGTGCCTGCAAGATTACAATTAAAGACATGTCATTTAAGGTCATATAAATAGATTTTCATAAAGTTGGATAATTTCTCACATACCACCATATATTCTCACCTACCTAAGATTTTCATCAAAAATTCTGAACTGCAAACAATGTCCAGACTCCTTCCTTCTTTTTTATCTACGGCCTACTGAATATCTTTTCCTAGATAATGTTTTATATTGTTAATAGTGTACCATAAAAAAATATTACTATATTTATCAACAAATTATGACACATACCTATATTTTCTAAATAAATTTACGACCGTTCTTGAACCATTAATCTGTCAAATCCATATGCTTATCCCGTAAACAGGGTTCATGCCTAAAATTTAGAACTAAAGTCAGTACTAAATTTGAAATTATATAACGAAATGCACAACGATTGAAAGTCGTAAATATCAAGAGTATGCAGCCTTAATGAGCCACAGCCTAGTTTCAATTGTGATTAGAAAATCTAAAGGGTACTTCGTCATCTTTTCACTGAAGGCGGATGCATGGAACATTAATGTTAGAACCTAGCATACAAAAATATAATTTACAAGACATATAAGATAACATATAACTTGGTGAGTACTCACACGGAAGCAGCTTTTCAACAGTCTCCTTGGCAATTTTTTCATCTTTCCGTCAATAATTTCTCCATTCTTTCTCCTCTTAAGTGCCTTCAGATCCCAGTGTTGTCTCTCTTGCATGTCAAATTAATATAAGTTGAATATGATCCTATAAAGCATATTATTTCACTAGGAAAATTAGAACCGCCGTCGAAAACCTAAACTTCAATCCTGTCCGTAGAAACCTAAACCAAGAACTAAATTCTAACACCTGACCCATAATCCTAAGACCTAGGAAACTAACGGTACGTTTGGTTGTTGGAATGGAATAAGGTGGGAAAAGAATAATTATTCCCAGGGAATAGAATTAGATGGGAATAAAGTTAGGAATTGTTATTCCTGTGTTTGGTTGTTGGAATAGAATTAGTTAGAAATTTGTATTATAATGTTTAGTTTGTAGAATTGTATGAGGAATAAGGTGAGAATTTATCGGAATGACGCTTTTACCCTTATAATAATA
>JAODPA010075933.1:0-16180 GCA_025585075.1 Nepenthes mirabilis
AAAAAATATTTTTATTAATGCGTCTTACATCCAAACTTCGAACAGGTTTAAGTCGAGTTGGTCCGTCGGGTTCCGATCTCCTTCCGCTGAGCTTAGGATCCTACATACTATAATTTCAAATAAAAGGTCAAATGATGACAAGATTTGATCCCACTAAAAATATTTTGACGTTTAAGTCAATAAACAGCCTTTTGAGGATGAGAAGATAAAATATAATGAATGCAAATATAGATGCTAGGAGTGTGTTTGAGAACGATGTTGGGAGGTGCACTCGTGGAGAAAGTGATTTGGGATGTGGATTCTTCTAAAAAGCAATTTCTCTTAGTACTAAGCTCGCAGGGGACTAGTAACAGAGAGAGAAAGAGCATTGGGATACTTGAGAACTTGAACAGGTTTTGTTAGCTTGAGTACGCAAGTGAGCGTTTTAGTATGCCAGAGAGCGTTCTTGCATATTTCAGCGTGCCTATGGAGTGAGTCTCCATGGCTTTTTATAGCCGCGAGCCTCCATCGCCTTCCCTAGGTGGCGTAGCAGGGTACCCGCCTTTGGAGAGGATTGTTGCCATCCCTGTGTGGATGCGAGCGCCATTCTCGGTCGTAACGGTTAGGAAGGAGGATCCCTTTCCTTCCACATGTAGCGACCGTTGTGGTAGCCTCAGAGAGTCGCGCCTTGATTCGCAAGCTTTTCTTAAAGGATGTGCTCTGATTTTTGGAGATTTCCATTATAGGAGAGGTTGTCATTCGTGGAGTTGCGGAGAATTATGGCAGATGACCATTGAGCTTGAAAATGAGAGTGTGGGTTGGCTTCGATTTTGGCCCCACTTATTTTGGGCTACGTCCGGCCTACTTGGGATATTTTTTTTGTCAATAGAAGCGTTGACTGTCCCGAGGATAATTGAGCCACTACGAATTTTGGGCAAGTTGTCCCATTAGGCCGGTTCACTACAATCGTCCCCATCACTAACCCCCATGCTGATGATCAGGATGCCAAGCCTCCGGCATGTACAAAATGGGACGCTACTGGCCACGCAACTTACAAGGAGGAAGTGAATGAAGAGACCTGCTGTTGTTCTTGGCTTTCGACTTTCGTCACCTTGCTTATTATGTTGTTTATCATTTCACACTTCGGAGTGAAGGTTGACTGGATGTGTTGACCATATTTCCTAATTCTAGAAAGCAAGTCAAAAACGAAATGGTTGCTGACCCAATTCGTTGACCGAACGCATAAATCCGGAGAACATAGTAGAGATGGATGTTGATCGGATTCGTTGACCGTCACGTTTGAATTCGGAGGACTAAACGGAGACGGATGTTAACTAGATTTGTTGACCGTAACGCTTGAATCCGGATAACTGAAAGGAGACGGATGTTGACCGGATTCGATGACCGTAAACTTGAATCCAGAGAATTGAACAGAGACAGATGTTGAACGAATTCATTGATCAAAACGGTCAAATTCGAAAAACTGAAAGGAGAAAAATGCTGACTAGATTCATTAACTGTAACGCTTGAATCCGAAGAACGCAAGTAGCTGAGCATTCGTTATTTTATATTTCGGGATTTTGGCCATCGCTAGGGGGCTTGCACTATTCTGTGTTTCCCATCAGCTATTGACATGGGTTGCCTTAAGCGATGCCCAAAATCCCACAATAAATGTGACGGGCGATTTGATTTAACTATGCCTTCTCCTGAAGCGACACATGTTTTTTTATGATTGACGTGCCTTTTAGAGGCGTCCTTTTGCTTTTGCCAGCAATGATCGTTATAAGAAGCGGAGGGGCGACTTGAAATCCCCTCCTGCTTCTCTCCTTGTTCTTCTTCAATGATTGCTCTTCTGCTTCCTTGCCTTCTTGTTTTCATGGTGCCCAAAGTACCTGCAATCAGTTTCGTCCTTAAGACCAGCGACATCAAAGAGTTGTACATGTAGTACAACATTTTTGCGCTCCATTATGTTCTCCAATTTGGACGAGAACGACAAGGCCTATTCTCCTCCTGCTAGATGCATCACTATTTACAAGGCCGATCTACGGAGTGGGCTTCTTGTTCCAGAGGAGTTACTCACCATCTTCCGAGCTTTGTGCTTCCCCATCGCACGATTCCATGCGAATGCCTTGTGTTATCTTTGCTCCATCTGCATTTTCTTCCGCCATCATTCGAGGATGATGACGGTGGAGGCGGTGAGGGTGAGTTTTTGATTCACTTAGAGTGGGACTGGATCTCTCAGCCCCAAAAACTTGCCCATCAACAGCACTATATATGATCGGTGAAAAACTGGAATGACCGATTCTTTTTCGTGAAAGCCACTGACAATTGCCGTTTACCCAGGGAATGGGGTTATGTGCCTGAGTCCCTCACTGGGAGGCCTTAAGCAATGGCGCTAGAGGCTGTGGAGCCTCTATTAAAGTTGGTGAGGGAGAATCCTGATGAGTTCAGGAGGGACAACCTGGTATCTCACGAGGAGGCCAGGCGAGCTCATTCTTCGCCGGTCTAGAAGCTCAAATTTTCACTGCTAGCGCCATTGAAGTCCAAGAGGAAGGCTCGGGATCTTGCCATTGGCAATCCTCCCAGCAGTCCCCAGAGGAAACAAGCTGCTTTGGCTTTGCCTTCCTCGTCATCCTCAACCGAGCCAGATTATTGTATGACTGGTCGACGGGCTAGCGTTGGTGAGTGTTCTGGAGTGGAGGCTTCTGTTGGCTTAGTGGATTTTTGAGCTATTGTGGGAGCCGCTACAAGAGGTGTTGGCGTTGAGCCATCATTACCGGGCAACTTGGTGGCGCCAGTGGAGTTAGTGCTTGAAGCCGTAGGATTAGAGGAGCCAGTCGTTGAGCTGCCTGTGGAGCCGTGTGAATTGGCCACCGGAGAGTTTGCTGGAATGGGTGACGCTACTGCGGAGCTGGCTCAGGAGGTTGTCGCTCTAAGTCTCCCAGCCGGCTTGCCGGAGGAGTTCCCATCACATGGGCCTGAGTCACTGGGTCCATCAGGGAAGAAGAAACGTAAAGTCATCCCCGTAATTTCTTCAAAGTTGTGTTGCTCCATTTTCTTCTTTCTCCGCCGTCGTTTTTCTTTCTCCGCCGTCGTAGCCTAACTTATTTTCTTTCTTGCAGCAAGAAAAAATTATAGATGTAGTGTTGAAGGGGCTGTGCCAGAGGGACACTGTCATTGGTGACCGAGAGGAGGAGATTCTTCAGCTATGAAGTAGCTGAGCCAGATGAGCACTCAGGTTCAACAGCATCAAGAGGAGAAGGTTGCCCTCTAATTAGAGCTGTCTGAGCTAAGGGAGCAGTCGGCGTGGCTGGAAGGGTGGGCCATCCGAGCTAAGAAGCTGACGGACAAACTTTGGGTGAAGATAGTCTCATTGGAGAATGAGATGTCCACTCGCATGTGCCCGAGGAGGTCAGTCAGGCGCTGTGGGCCAGGCTCTAGGAAGGCGTCAACATCTGTCGGCGGATAGTCAAGGTAGTGGATCCGGACTTTCCTGTTGGCATCCTTGATCCTTCGAACTGTGACGCTCAACGGCGTGGGGACCTAGTTGACTTCTCTCAGGGTGGACAAGAGCCTCTCCCGTGTCCTCTTAGGAGCTCTGCCGCGTAGCTGAGATTTTTTTATTCTTATTTTTGTTTCCACCTTTGTAACTGTCATGGTACAGTGAATGTATTAATGAGAAGTCTATTCCATCAATGCCTCAGTTTCCACACCTTTGCCCAACTTTTTCTCTTTTTCTCCTTCGCTTGCTTTTTGTGCCGACTGGCCAACCTGTTGCGTGGCTTTTGGTCAATTGTATCAGAACGTTGATCGTCTCAGGCTGCCCACTTAATGAAACAATGCGATGTTTGTCTCCCCGTTCTGCGAGTAGGCTTTAATTGGGTAAAAACACATGTCGCTTCACATAGAAGCGACGCGACCCTTTAAACTAAGTGCGATGCCATTTTTGGTGGGAAACTTTACCTATATAACGACAATTCCTCTTGCGATTTGCTTCATTGCTTTGCCTCATACCCTCTTTGCCTTCATGGCTGATGAGAATATTATCGATATTCCCACTTTGCTTGGCTTCAGGATGGAGGTGTCTCCTCCTCCTACATCAGGATCCTCTTCTGACGGGGAGAGTAGCGATGGAAGGTTGCATTCTGAGAGCAGTGAAGGGGGTTCTGCTAATGTGGATAAGGACGAGGAGTGGAATCATCTAGGCCCCCTTGTCTCTATCCCAAGGGTGCCCTGAGAGCCGTCCCATCACAAGAACCTGCTGGCCCCTCTCGTTTGGTTTGTCTTCCTCAGTGCGTAGAGGCACAGTTGATCGTTTGTAGTTTATCACTGCTAACTCCCTTTTTTTCTTTCTCAGACAACGATGATGTCTCATGAGTTGGACGAGTTTTTGTCTTCACAGGGAGACGAGATCACCCGCATGATGTAGGCTCAGGCTGATCACAGGGCCGAAGACGTGGGACGTCATGTCAACACGGCGGTTAGGGAGGCATTGCAAAGTAAGGCGCGAGTCAACTATCTTGATCGGGCATTGACAAAGTCTAAAGCTAGATTGCAGGTGGTTTCTGACTTGCTTGCTCAAGCCATGGAGATGATCGTGGCTCTCAAGGGCAAGCTGAGGACAAGGCTTCACCCTAAAGAGGTGGCTCCTACCCTAGAGGAGCGGTTTCAAGTGCAGATCGTTTCCCTGGTGGATCCCCATTTTCCGGTCAGCTTTGCAATCGAGGAACGTCGGAGCCTCTCGCCAATCAGAGTTGGTCGAATATCTGGTTAGTTGCGGCCAGAGACGTACTCCGCGCCCTCCAGGGATCCTTCGTCCTCGAGGAGCCATCAGGATGAGTCTTAACATATTATTGTTCAGGTGGTATTGTACAAAGTTTTGCTTTTTCTATACGAACATACTTTTTATTGAAAGAACTGAGCTTTTGTATTATGTGGCGTTGCCTATGTTATAATTCTGGGTGGCCAACCTTCTGTCGGAGCGTTTGTTCTTTACACTTTGCCTTAATTTATCGACCGTCGTAGACTGACTACGCTATCTCCTACTGGAGGAGGTTGTCACATGTACCGCTTTAGTCCCCTAAGGTTTTGTATTCGACCATGAATGGGCCACTTAGGATGGAACTAAGGTTTACTTTGACAACTTATCGGCCACTTTGTATGCTACCAAGGTACAATTCGACCGCTTACGGGGCACTTGGCATGGGGCCAATGTTTAATTTGACTGCTTACAAGCCACTTGGGATGGGGCTAAGGTTTAATTTGACCATTTACGGACCGCTTGGCGTGGGGCAAATGTTCAATTCGACCGTTTACGGGCCACTTGGCATGGGGCCAAGGTTCAGGCACAAATGGGAGAAGACCCACTTAACTTAGGGGCAGTCTAGATTATTCAAATTTATGCAACCTACACACAAGCATACATATGAAAAAGAGAAAAAAGTACAAGCACAACAACACATAAAAAGGAGAATGTATTTTGTTAATGCATGAATATTTACTACAAGCAATCTGATCACACACATGACCTACCTAGGCTTTCATTGGTAGTAGCGCTTCAACTGGACCGCATTCCATGTCCGTAAAATCAACTTGCCATTTTGGGTTCGGAGTTTGTACACTCCATTCTGCAGAACAGATGAGACAAAGAACGAGCCTTCCCAATTCGAAGAAAGTTTGTTCCGATTGGCTATTCTGCCTGTGGCCTCTATACTCTACAAGACCAGGTATTCAACTTCAAATTATTGTGCTTTTACTTTCTTGTTGTAATAACGAGCAATTCGTTGTGGATAGGCGAGTATACACATTATGGCCCAGTTGCCAGCTTTCTCTAGCAAATCTAGGTGTTCCCTGATCTTTTAGGAGTTGCCTAGTGGGTCGAACGCTTCAACCCTATGACTTGGGAGCCCAATCTCAACCGGGATCATAGCCTCAGTCCCATAGCAGAGGCTAAAAAGAGTCTACGAGTTGGTTCCTTGAGAGTGTCTGGTACGACCATAGTACAGAAGGCAGTTTGTCAACTCATGAGCTCTCTACATTCTCCAGCTTAATCTTCAAACTGTGCAACAGCATCTGGTTGGTGACTTTCACCTGCCCGTTCACCTAAGAGTATGCTACCGAATTGTGGACCAATCTAACACTCAAACTAGTGCAATACTTAGTAATGTGCTTTCCCAAAAATTGGATTCCATTGTCAGTCACAATCACCTTGGAAATGCCAAATTTGCTTACTATACTTTGGTGGACAAATTTCATGGCATTGTGCTCGGTAATGTTGGTCAGTGGGGCAGCTTCAACCCATTTTATGAAGTAATTTATACCTGTGATAATATCCAATTTCAATAGGAAACAGGTTGAGTATATCTAGCCCCCATTGCGCAAAAAGCCTAAGTGCTTGGAGGGATCTCAGCTTCACGAGCTGTTGGTGGTGAAGGTTGCCATGGAGCTGACAATTCTCACACTTCTTCACAAATTTCAGGGCGTTCTTCTTTATCGTTGGCCAATAATATCCCTGGGGCATAACTTTGAACGCTAGGTTCTTCCCACTAATATGTGATCCACATATCCTGTAGTAGACTTCCCTCAAAGAGTAGTCAACCTCCTCAAGAGTAAGGCACTGGAGGTGTGGGGTTGAGTATCCTCAGCGATATAGTCTTCCGTTGACTATGGTGTACCATTTGGTAGTCTTTTTAATTCACTTGGCCTCGTCCATGCATTCTGGCAGAGTATCCTCCACTAGATACCTCCAGTATAGTGCCATCCAGTTTTTGCCGTCAGAGACCTATATTGCTTCCTGTTCCTCTACACTGGGAGTTCTCAAAACTTCCTGCATGTTCGTCGAGTACTGCTCTAGATTTTTAGCCACTGCCGCTCTAGTGAGCTTGTCGGCCTTCTAGTTTTCAATCCTGAGGACGTGGACAAGGTTTAGCTTGTCAAATCTCTAGATCTATCCTTCGCCTTAGCCAGATATTTAGCCAGGAGAGAATTGCATGCCTCAAAACTCTCGTTGATATAGTTGACGACTAGTTCTGAGTCACTGTAGATGGTTAAATGCTTAGCTGAGTATTCTTTGACTAGTCGCAATCCGGCTAATAGGGCATTGTACTCAAAACATTATTAGTGGCCGAAAAATCAAACTCTAGGGAGTACCTCACCTCAAACTCGTCCGGGGTCCTTAGGACCACTCTAGCACCGCTGTCTAAGTTGGTAGACGAGTCATCCACGTTGAGGACCCATTCTGGCTCTTTCGGGTGATGATCTGTGTCCACAATGCGGTGTCCATTGACGATCGGGGTCATGGTTTGGACGATGAAGTCGGCTAATGCTTGCCCTTTGATGGCTAGCTTGGACTAAAATTCAATGTCGAACTCTCCAATTCAATGGCCTACTTAACCAGTCATCCCGAAACATCAGGTATTCGAAGGATACCCTTCAACGGCTGGTCGGTCAAGACGACCATACAATAAGCTCAAAAATATGATCTCAACTTTCTGGCCAAGTAGACAAATGCCAGAGCAAGCTTCTCAACGCATGGGTAACGAGTTTTAGCGTCGGTTAACGTTTTGCTTATATAGTAGACCAACCACTGCGCGTCAAAATCCTGGCATATCAGAACTGAGCTAAGAGCCACCTTTGATACCACCAGGTAGAAATACAACTCTTCTCCGTTTCTTGGTGACATCAGCAACGGCGGACTGGCTAGGTACTACTTTAGTTCATCGAAGGCGGCTTGGCACTTTGTCGTCCACTAAAATCCATTTACCTTCGTCCCTCTCAAAGCCTTGAAAAAAGGCTGATACTTATCTCCCGACTTAGCCAAAAAGCGGGAAAGCACTGCCAGTCTTCCGGTTAGCCTTTGGATATCCTTGACACTCCGCGGTGAAGTCATGTCCGTGAGGGCCTTGATCTTCGCGGAGTTTACCTCGATCCCTCGCTGAGAGATTATGAACCATAAGAATTTTTCAAATGACACACTTTGACGGGTTTAATTTCATTTGGTGTGCTCGAAGTACTTCGAATGCTTCAGCCATATTATGAATATGGTCGTTGGTGGTCTTATTTTTTACGAGCATATCATCTACGTACACCTCCATATTGCGGCAAATCTACTTCTCGAATATTTTGTTTATAAGCCTCTAGTTAGTTGCGCCCACATTCTTCACACCGAAAGGTATGACCTTATAATAGTAGGTACCTTGATCAGTCATGAACGATGTGTACTCTTCGTCCTCTAAGCTCATCCTGATCTGATTGTAACCTGAGTACGCGTCCATAAAATTCAGCAACTCATCACCAGAAGTGGAGTCCACCAGCGAGTTGATCCTGGATAATGGGAAGCTGTCCTTTGGACAGGCTTTATTGATGTCGGTAAAGTCAACACACATCCGCCATTTTTCGTTACTTTTCCTGACCAGAACAACGTTGGAGAGCTAGTCCGGGTACTAAACCTCCACGATGAACCCAGCGTCTAACAGCTTTTTTACTTCCTCCTGGATGGCTATAAGCTTTTTGACGAAGCAATTCCTTCGCATCTACCTAACGGGCTTACGGTTTGGATTGAAACCCAACTTGTGGGCCATTACTCTAGTCAGAATCCCAGGCATGTCAGTGGGCATCCACGAAAAGACATCATTATTCTGCCTCAAGAAGCTTATCAATTCATCGCGTAGGGGTTCAACGAGTGAACCCCCTATCTGTATGCACTTTTTCTAGTCCTCCGGATTTAGTGGTACGAGGTCGGTGGCCTCACCGGACTGCACCTACTGCAAAGTAGCCTCATCTCGATGGTCTAATTCTTTCGCTTGTGTCTCGACACCACTTGGTGCTATCTACGATATGTAGAACGTCTGTCCGATCACTTGGTCAACCAACACTTCACTAATACCATATGATGTTAAAAATTTCATTTTCAAATATGATATCGAGGTGACGGCTCCGAACGCCTCTAGGCACGACTAGCCTAGGATGGCGTTGTATATGGAGGGCATGTCGATAACTAGGAATGTAAGTGTGCGACTTGTCGTTCTGGGGTACGTGCTTAGGGTGACCTCTAATTGTATTGTCCATTGGATGGCTACTAGTTCGTTATCAAGGCCATACAGTGGTCCTTCGGGCAATTTGAGTTGATTCTTTTTGAGTCCTAGTTTAAAGAACGTACCGAGGTAAAGCAAATCCCTTGAATTTCTATTATCAATGAAAACTCGTTTCAGTTAGAAGTCGAGCGTACCATCTGAAACGAGCGCCGATACAATCAAGAGATCTGAAAGGGGGGAGATTATATGAGTTATATCATTATCACTAAAGCTAATGACATCTTCCCCCACCATCCGCTTCTTGCATTTTTCCAGCTTCTCCTGGCGATCTATCAGGTGTGCCTTGGTAGGTCGGGTGGTCACCATGCTGACCACCCCAACGGCTACCCGGTTTTTTGGCTGGGGCTGATCCGATCCTTCACCTCCTGAGGTTCCGGAGGTCTACCCAGGGTTCCTCAGGAACTTTGTAAGGTGGCCACGGCGAATTAATTCTTCGATTTTCCACTGTAGCGTCTTGCATTCTTTCGTGGTGTGCCTCGAAAATCGGTAAAAATCACAGTACTTTGATGGATCTCCTCCCTCCATGTTTTTTAGTGGCTTTGGCCACTTAGCGAACTTCTCCCCATGAATCCGCATAAGGACGTTTGCCCGCATGTCATTCAACAGAGTCTAGTTAATGGGCATGTACTCCTTCCAAACTGGTGGCCCGGTTTTGAGTTGCTTCCTTCAGGGGTTGTCGCCACTCCTGCTCTTCCTCTTTTCCTCTGTCAGGAAAGAGCGAGGCTGGTCAATCATCTCTGGATGCTTTACCTCATTAGCCCCTTCAGCAGCCACATAGGTCCGGGTGATGGCTTCCGTTTCCCGGAATGTTTGTGAATTTTGTGAGCCAGGTGCTTGAAGAAGTCATCCGGCCCTAGCACAGAGATAAAGCTACCAGGCTTCATCTCTTCAATGAGCTTGAGGATTCTCCGAGCTTTAGCCATAAATCGCTCTAGGAATCTCCTTGGGTTCTCGCACTGTTTCTAGTTGATGTGGGTAAGGTACCACAGTTGTTTCTGTTTTCAGCAGCTGGAAGTATACTGGGCCAGAAAGAGATCAGTGAGATCCCATTAACTCTAGATCGAGTTTGAAGGAAGCTGATAGAACCAAATCCAAGTGTCTCCCTTCAATGTGATGGGGAAATATTGGCACATTGATGCCTCCTCCAGGCCCTAGAAGCTTGGAATGGTGCAGAAATAATCCAAGTGATCCATGGGATCAATGCTCCCATCATAGGGATCCAGGGATGGCATCTTGAACTTGGCCGGCATTGGTCGGGTTTGGATCTCCATGGTGAAGGGAGATCTCTTCAGATCGACTAAGTGCTCGTTGTTGTCCTAGAACACGTTGTTCCAAATTTTCTTGACCTTTTCCTCCACTCGGGAGGAGTTTTCGGATCTTTTGGAGTGAAGATAAGTTCTTAGCTCCATTATCTCTGCGGTGCAGTGTGTTGCCAGTCGGCTGCTATCACTTGTTGATCAGATGATTCGAGAGGCTCCCTCCTACATGGGAGGCCTCTGTTCGTCCCAAAAATATCGGAGGTTTCTTCTTTTGGGACTCTCATTTGGAGTCCCACGGCCCAAGTGCCTCTCAAGCTTTGAATGGCTCTGGGTGTTGGAGGCCGCTAGGATGTGAGAGTTGCCCAGCCTTAAGGTCTTCTTGGTTGGCCTTTTCTTCCTCTGGCCTCCACACCTTGAGGTCAACGTGGAGGTTGAGGACTCATCCCCCCTACTTCTTGTCCTGGGGAAAACAAAGCATTTGGAGCACCTGAAACATTTTGTTCATCTGAACCGCCATGACCAGAAAAATTGGGGCAGGCTGCTCTCCGACCTGACTACCAGCTGAGTGGTCGTAGTCGGGGAAGGCAGCCTCTCTAGCGGGAACACTAGCTTAAGTCATAGTGTTCACCATTTTGTTTGATGATATTGATTTGGGAAAGGTGGTTTGTTGGCTTTTAGTCAGCATTCCCATAGACGACGCCAATGATGCGTATTAAATCCAAATTTCAAACGGGTTCCGGTAGAACTGGTATGTCAGATTCCGATCTCCGTCCGCTAAGCTTAGGATCTTACACACCACAACTTCAAACAAGAAATCAAGTGACGACGGAATTTAGTTCTACCAAAAATATTCCGACGCTCAAATCAGTAAACAACCTTCTGATAAAAAGAATGTAAAATGCAATGAATGCAAAGATGGATGCTGAGAGTGTGTTTGAGAATGATGGTGGGAGGTGTACTCGTGGAGAGAGTGGCTTGAGATGTGGATTCTTACAGAAAGCAATTTCTCTCAGTACTGAGCTTGCAGGGGACCAGTAGTAGCAAGAGAAAGAGCGTTGGGATGCTTGAGAGCTTAAAGAGCCTTTGTTAGTTTGAGTACACAAGTAAGAGTTTTAGTATGTCGGAGAGCGTTTCCTGCGTGTTTCAGCGTGTCTATGGAGTGAGTCTCCGTAGCTTTTTATAGACGCGGGCCTCCACCGCCTTCCTTAGGTGGTGTGGTGGAATGCCCGCCTTTTGAGATGATTGTTGTCTTCCCTGTATAGATGTGGACACCATTCTCGGTCGCAACGGTCAGGAAGGAGGATCCATTTCCTTCCGTGCATTGCGACCATTGTGGCAGCATTAGAGAGTTGCACCTTGATTCGAGAGCTTTCCTTAAGGGATGTGCTCTCATTCTGAGGGATTTTCGTTACAGGAGAGATTGTCATCCATAGAGTTGCGGTGAATTAGGGTAGATGACCGTTGAGCTTGAGAAGGAGTGTGTGGGCTAACTACTTATTTTGGGTTACATCCGGCCTACTTGAGATATTCTTCCAGTCAACGAAAATATTGACTAGCTCAATGATAAATGGGCCGTTAAGAATTTTGGGCCAGTTATCCCATTGGACTAGTTCACTACAGCGGTCCCCATTATTTATATTTGATAATTTTTTAAATTTTAATTAAAAATATAAACTAAAATTAGACGAACTTAAATATTTTTTAAATTATAATATATTTTTGTTTTTTTATAAGAAAAAATAGCCACACTTTTTATTTAGACCGGAAAATCAAAATTGTATATATATATAAGTTTCAACAGCAATCCAGAGGGCTCAGTCAGAGAAAACGGATGAGTCCAAGTAATTAGGTGGAGCATCGAGATGCTGTGCCTCGTGGGCCCACATCATCTGACCTCACCATAAAATCCTCGATCAGTGGGTTGAACGATCATCACCGTTTCGATCCCGATCGAACGGTGGTTCTTTCACGGACACTCAAATGACATCTGATCTACGCGACAGCCACTAACCTCTCCCCTCCTCCCTCTTCCCCGTCCGCTCCCTGCAATCGCTCGCCGGAGAAACCCTAATCTCCGAAAGCATCGCCTCGAACTCGGGCTGAGTGCATTTTTTGTCGACCAAATTAATTTCTGACAACTGTTACGAAATCAAACTCCACAGCTATGTTACTAGAAGGATTGATTTCTGTCTGAATCGCAGGTCTTTCATCCTCTCCCTTCCTCTCAGTAATCTTTCGATTATGTTGCTTGTATTTCTAATGAGTGAATTCATTTCTTTATGTTAAAGTTTTTTTTCGCATTTTTTCCACAATTTTCATTTTCTTTCTGTGTTGACAATGTATGGCTGCGTGTTATAAAGCATCAGATATATAGTTCATTTTTATGGACAGATGGCCTGATACTTGTTTACAGTCTTAGGTCGTTGATCAAATATTTTGAAGTCAAGGTGAAAGTTTCTACAAATTTGGTCTTATATGAGTCCTGCTTGATATGCTACTTGTGCTGTCTAATTTTTCATGTATTTCAATTGTGGATAACAATATCGCCATGGTCATCATCGCAGCCATATCATTATGGGATGTATTAGAAAATATATATAGGTGTTGGGCGTATCCAAAGAAAAATTTTTCTATGAATAGTAAACACAGACTGAGAATTTCAGCTAATATATCACCGATACAGCCACATATCACGATTTTATTGTAATATTAAGGCCCGATGTTAAGATTTTATTCTATGATTACAATTATTCCTGGAACAAATGCATGAGAAATTCAACTTAGATTTCTGCTTAGCAGTGGCAATAGAACCTATCTACCCATGTAAGTACAAGAATAAAAGATGAGCCCATGGTGTGAGAAGTTGAAAACAAAAACGAATGCAAGAACCAGTGTGCGTGAGGGTGCTTTGAAGTTATAAATGAGCAAACCAGATGCCAAATTTTGACAAGTTCAAGCTTGTTCAGTTAAGTAGCATTTTATTTCGAATTTGAATCCAATGTACTTTATTTCAAACATTGAAAAGTAATCTTATTGAGAAAAATAATGCAGAAATTTTTGTAAGGCATATGGATGATTGATTGCTATATGCAGTTTGATATGTATCCATGTAAGGAATAAGACTCCTGTTAGATACAAAGGTTCAATTATTATTGTGGTGACCCGGACTCAAATCACCCGATCCGGCCCGAACCAACAACGTGAAAAATTCAAACCTCAATTGCTCATCATAGATATATCATGAATAAAATATCCATAATAAAAATCATCTCCTCGAAACGAGAAAAAATATAAATATTCATAATATCATAATTTATGGAAATGTAGTTCTAATAAATATTCACAAACTAATACTAAAATAAAGAACTCTCCCCAATTCTCAACATAAAAATCTCAAGTCATTGAGATCACCTCTACATGAAATTTCCACAGGTAATGAATGATTTTCTCTATCTCGTTATTGATATCCTCTGCTTTGGAACCAAGAAAATCAAATGTGAGCTAAATGTTTAACAAGTAAATATAATTAATAATATTAGAGTATAAAAAGTATCTCAATAATATATCAAATATTTATAAAATTAGCAACAACATGTGACAAACTAACGACTATCCGAGACTCAACAGCATGTTATAACCACGACTCAAAAATTACAAGATAACTTAATATTAGAAATACAATTAGGATTCCACTAAATTTGAATATCAATAAGAATGTAAGTTTTGTCAAATTTATCTCAATAGAAATATCAATTATATGAAATATCATAATAATATTCTCGAATCCTATATGGCACTGTAAACCATCGGTTATGCACCTGCTACGAACGGTTGGATAAAAAAACATAAGGTACAGTTACTCGTAAGTTTGACTAATTACTAACTCTATGGTCTTATGATATCTTGCCACCTGTAGTATACAAGTATTAAATTCAATATAGACGATTAATATTCTCGTTATCCTCTTGGGTAAGCCTAGAATATGTCACACACATATTTTCATGGTTTAATTGGGATCCACGCCCAAATTGGGTATAGAATACTCAATCTCAACCATATGTCAAACTCAACATCTCTTGGTATGATGTTCATGGATATTTCAACGCATGTTATTTATAGAACTATAATTATCTCTCCAAATGATCTCAATCCCTTTGAGAAATGAAAATCAGTATTGAACAATTATAGACTATATTATGGTACTGCAGGTTTACTATGATGTCTTTTTATAATATCCTTTACCATGGCCATCAATAACTAAGAAAACCACGTATGTGAACTAAGCTAATGCCAAGAAATGATTATCGAAAATATCAAGAAAAATCCAGAAATAATTAAGTATCCAACGACTTTTTACTTGATTCTTACCAGACTTGTTGGCATACTAATCTCATTTCTAAAATCATAAGAATACATCCTATTTCATTAGCACCGAACTAAGCTCGCGAATTACCAATTTTATATAAACCTTCCCAACTAATTATATTATGGTCCAACCGAGATAGTAAATATCCCATGTATCATAGATGTATTAATTGTAAATTAACCAAAAATTAAATAATAATTTATATTTTGAAAATTCAAAATATATTGTATCACCCGAATTGTAACTACTGGCAGAACAAGTGAATGGCAGCACATGAACAATTCGAGACGTGTTATTTTAGTATCCATTGTCACGTGTTCATCCATCAATTCCTATGTCTTCGGGTAACCAAAGTCGCATTTTGTCGATATAATATTAAATCATGCATATCAAAGAGTAATAACAAGTTATAGTCACAAACATATTTATTCATTATGTAAATGATTGGTTCGAATTTGGTTTGGTGCATCAACCTACTGAAATTTGGAGCAAATTTTTGTGATCGACAAGGCCACTTTGTTACTTGATTTCTACAACTTTGAGAAGTTAAAATTAAGATCCGATAATATACTATTAAACTGTGCATTTCATAGTTTAAAAGAGATAATCACGAAGATAAAAAAGTATTAATTTAAGGTGAAAATGAATAGCTTGAAAATCCTTTGTCACTATGGCCAAAAATTGAAATGACAGATTTCAATACTTGCCAAAGTAATTTCGGCGCTTGATTACTAACACCTCAAAAATCGAAATCACGTTTCGTCAACAGAAGATTATACTACCTCTGTCGTGGTGTAAAAACGGTAATATTATTAGAATAAACACATTTATATAGCATATGAATGGCTTGAAATGGTTTGGAACCATGAATTTCTCTACTTTGAAAACTATTTGTCATCTTCCTAAAGAAAGTAGCTACTGTTCATGCATCAAATTCTCATTTTTACAAGGCACTAAATCCTTTCAGACGGCAAGATTTTTGTGTAACAAGTTATACTACTATTTTACAATGTTTAGGCAATAACCTAGTAATTAAAACAATATGAAAATTGGAAAAAAAGGGTAAACTTTCCCTTGCCTTAATTTTCATTGTCTTGCACCAGTCGTAATGGTGTCTTTAACTCTCTCCCCCCTGGTATAGCAGCAGCACAGCCACTGTTCTTCCTTCTTGACGTAGCTGCAGCAGCAGTAGTAGCAATGGTATCATGATATTTCTCAACACCTTCCCTCTTCCACACAATGAGCCCAACTGACATTCATGCATAGCTTTCAGAATATAAAGGGAGGTGGCCAAAATAATGGAGGAGTGGGGCAGTCACTTGAATGAATGAAGAGGGAGAGAGATGGGAAGGAGAGGTGGCCGTGGACTGTGTATTGTTTGGTGGAGAGAGGATGACTTTGATTTTACAAATTTCATGGCTGCTATGATCAAGGTGGAGAAGTTGAATTTGGTTTTATAAGTTTTTTTAATCATAATTAATATT
>JAODPA010075933.1:16202-28488 GCA_025585075.1 Nepenthes mirabilis
AATTACATCCACGTAAATATGTAAATATCTATTATTATCACAATAAGTCTAATTATTATTCTAAAGTATTTGAAAATAGTTATAACTGTCAGTAAAAAATTACCATAATATTATTCGAATATTCTCATGAATCTGACACGTCTGATCTCAACGCAAAATTAGTCCAAACTTACCTACAATTAATAGTACATTAATTAACCTATTTAATGACCACATCTAGTCAAAAGTTCAATAAATTCAAATTGAAACACTGAAGTGTTACAATTATACCATGTTTATATAGCATTTAGGATGCAATGATAAAAACTTCAGTTCTATGTTCTCCAATCAAAGTTGTTGTAGGAACGCTAAGCTTCTTAGTGCTACTTACAATATACCCTTGATCAAGCACTAGATTAGGAATAAATCTATAAAGAATTGCTAAATGGATATAAATTAACCAATTAAACAAGCTTGAACCAAAGCCTAAATGAACATGTCCATAGGCGAAAGCAAGCCAATCAGCACCTTCAGTCCTTGACTCTATCCATATAATTCATTTAGCTTGGTAAATAGTACAAAGAACATGCTTGATGGTGTTTATATTTACAGCTATGCTTACATCTTCCAGTGAGATTTTAAGCTTAAATTATTCTGGAAATAAAGACAGAAACATTGAAAAAGAAGGGTCTAACAAACTTGGTGAAAGACAATTGAAGTTGATCCTTAAAGTTCTGAACTTGTAAATGGTGAAACTGCTGGTGCATGCTTAATTACAACCAGTTCAAGAACTGCTCATGATGATATGCAGAAGCACTAGGAAGACCGATTTGACTACTTTGCATCAAACCACGAAATGTGGCCGATGTTTTATTTTAACCCTGAAAACAGGGTAAAGAGAGAGCAATTCAAGTGATATGTCTCTAGAAAAAACTATTGAGGTGCAGTCAATCCTACAACAAAAGAGGATTCTACATGCTTCTAGACATGTTGAGCTCCTTTTTTCTTGGAAAATATAGGGAATAATTTTATCTTTAAACTACATACTTCACTAAATCTTTCCTTGAATTTATTTTTGGGAGGGGTTTTATACTTTTACAAAAGTATATTATTTTATGTTACAAAGGTACATTCTGGCTTCTGTTCTTAAGACCTTCATCCTGCAGAGTGTTTTCTGTGATTGCATAAGCTGTGCTTCACTTTCATTGGTCAGGCAGAGGATTACTAGGTAATCGAACACAATTTGAATCTTTCCTTATTTTGTGGTTCAGCATGGATGTCGAAGTTATAGATGTTGAAGGAAGGAACATGGGGTGTGGTGCTACTACAGATGATGGCTATAGTGAACATAGTGAAGATAGAGAGCTTAATGTGGCCGAGGATTCTGTGGCTCGGGATGAAGAAGAGATTTTTGAGCCACACGTGGGCATGGAATTTGCGTCAGAGGATGCTGCCAAGAATTTCTTTGATGAGTATGCTAGACGTGTAGGCTTTAGCACCAAAATCTCCCGTTCTGGTCGTTCCAAACTTGATAATGCAGTCAATGCTCATGAGTTCGTGTGTGCGAGGGAAAGTTTCTTGAAAAGAAAACCTGCCGATACTTGTGAGGCCATGCTTAAAATTGAGTTAATGGCTGGCAGGTGGGTTGTGACAAGATTTGTTAAGGAGCATACTCATGTGATCGTAAGTCCTAGTAAGGTGCATTACCTACGACCACGCTGCCATTTTGCTGGTTCTGCAAAGAATGTGGTGGAAAATTGCCAAGCCACAGGTACTGTTCCAAGTGGCATGATGTACGTGTCTGTTGATGGAAACCACACATCTGCAGAAGTAAATTATGGAGTTAAGAGTGACTCTCTTACAGGATCAAATCACCGGGTTAAAAGCACTAGCTCTGTAAATTATGCTGTCAGACCTGCTATTCCCAAGACGTCATTAGGGAAGGATGCTCAAAATATGATGGACTACTTTAAAAAATTGCAGGCTGAGAATCCGGGGTTCTTCTATGCAATACAACTTGATGAAGACAATCGTATGGCTAATGCATTTTGGACCGATGCAAGGTCAAGAACAGCTTACAGTCATTTTGGTGATGCAGTTACTCTCGATACTTCATATAGACTTAATCGATATAGAGTTCCTTTTGCTCCATTTACCGGTGTGAACCATCATGGTCAGAATATTTTGTTTGGTTGTGCATTACTATTGGATGATACCGAGGCTTCTTTTGTCTGGCTGTTCAAGACATTTCTCACTGCCATGAATGATCAACCTCCTGTCTCCATTATAACAGATCAAGACAGAGCCATACAGACGACAATTAGTCAGGTGTTCCCCAAAGCCCGCCACTGTATTAACAAGTGGCATGTCCTGAGAGAAGGCCAGGAAAAACTGGCCCATGTGTGTGTTGCACATCCTAATTTCCAGGTCGAATTGTGTAACTGTATCAACTGGACGGAAACAATTGAGGAATTTGAATCATCATGGGCTTCTATAATTGATAAGTATGATCTTCGGAGGAATGATTGGCTTCAGTCATTATATAATGCAAGAAGACAATGGGTTCCAGCATATTTTCGTGATTCATTTTTTGCTGCAATTTCCCCATATCAGGGAATTGAGAATTCCTTCTTTGATAATTATGTGAGTCAACAGACCACGTTACCGATGTTTTTTAGGCAGTATGAAAGAGCTATGGACTATTGGTTTGAAAAGGAAATAGAAGCAGATTTTGAGACGATCTGCACCACACCAGTTCTGAGGACACCATCACCTATGGAGAAGCAGGCTGCAAATCTTTACACAAGGAAAATATTTGCAAAGTTTCAGGAAGAGTTAGTTGAGACTTTTGTGTACACTGCAAACAGAATTGAAGGTGATGCTGCTACCAGCACATATAGGGTTGTAAAATTTGAGGATGATCACAAGGCATATACTGTAACCCTAAATATCTCTGATTTGAGAGCAAGTTGTAGCTGCAAGATGTTAGAGTACTCAGGAATTCTTTGCAGGCACATCTTGACTGTTTTTACTGTGACAAATGTGCTTACGTTGCCACCACATTACATCTTGAAGCGTTGGACGAGAAATGCTAAAACGGGGGTTGCATTAGATGAATATGGATCAGATGGTGTACTAGAATCTGGCGCTTCAAGATACAACAGCTTATGCCGAGAAGCCATTAGATATGCAGAGGAAGGAGCAATAGCTCTGGAGACCTACCATGCAGCCCTTGCTGCCCTGAGGGATGGGGGAAAGAAGCTCGCCGTACTGAAGAAAAATGTTGCTAAGGTTGTAGCCCCAATCTCTCAAGCAGCTCCTGTTGGTTATGATGATAAGAAACCTTATGCATCCCCTACGGAGACAACCCCATTATTGTGGCCCCACCAAGATGAAGCTACACAGCGCTTCAACCTTAATGATTCGAATATTCCTCCTCAACCTGTAGCTGATCTGAATCTTCCACGCATGGCGCCGGTGTCCATTCAACGTGACGACAGGACTTCAGATAACATTGTATGTAAGGGCAAATTTCTAACTCCTGCTCCACTTTGTATCATCTCATCTGCTGAGTCATCGATCGGTTTTTTTTTTTGTT
Source organism: Nepenthes mirabilis (assembly GCA_025585075.1). Classification (NCBI taxonomy): domain Eukaryota; kingdom Viridiplantae; phylum Streptophyta; class Magnoliopsida; order Caryophyllales; family Nepenthaceae; genus Nepenthes; species Nepenthes mirabilis. The sequence continues at coordinate 19,780 of JAODPA010075933.1, forward strand.
CTGCTTGTCTTCTTACTATCGTGTAGGTTGTACTTCCTTGTCTCAAATCAATGACATGGGTAATGGAGAATAAAAATTCAGCACCAGCAAATAGAGTAGCTGTCATCAATCTGAAGGTATGCTTGCGTGAGTTATGCTTGTCATGCAGTCGTATACTACGAAAGTTACATCTTTCAACGTGCCAGAAATTCTACAAATGCTTTCTAGCTTATATTAGGATCATTGATTTGTTATTGTCACCGTTGGAGGCATTTGATGACTTTTCGTTTGTGTCAACTACTGCCTGAAATATCTGAAGGCATTGATCCACCACCTCCAAGCATAAAATTAGTCAACCACTTTCTGTTTAAGTAAATGGGCTGGGAATACAGGACATACAATGTTCATTGTTGAACCATGAAATCATATAAAGGTGGTTTGATTCAAGCCAAAAGTAACAGAAAGGGCAAAAGCAAGGCCTAGTAAACTTGGAATGAGGCAATGAAAAAGGATTTGACTATGTTTCCACTGAGCAGAGGCTATAACTGCACAAATATGTAAAATTTAATCTCTTGAAGAAATGAAACCCCTTGATGTTTTTCTTGCACACTTTGGCTGTGATCCATTGCATTGGGTTTGTTTGTTCGTTATGTCGCTGTTCACCTACACAGTTGCAAGATTATAGCAAGAGTGCTGATGGCGAATCTGAAGTTAAGTTTCAGCTCTCAAGGGTCACCCTTGAACCTATGATGAGATCTATGGCCTACATCAGTGAGCAGCTGTCAACTCCGGCTAACAGGGTTGCTGTCATCAATTTGAAGGCAAGTGATCTCTATGCTTATAATCCTGTCTTTAAGAATCTTTCGACAGCTAGTTTTCATGTACAATCAGCTCCAGCTAACAGGGTTTCCATAGTTAATTCGAAGGCATGTCCAACTCTATTCCCTCTTTTAGGATTTCTCTGAACTGCTAAATTTTCATTGTTGTGTAACTAATTAGCAAGTAGATTTCTATGTTCCTCAAATTTAGTGAGATGGGAAAGAAATTGGGAATTGATTTCCATTCATGTAGTCTAGCTGCAACCGATTGTGCTTCACTATGTGCATGTAATTATTCAAAAAAGAAAGAAATTTAGCTAATCTGCTTGTTCATGACTGTGAGCAGCTTCATTGTAAGCTGTCTTTTGCACGTACTTGCTTCTGCTGCGTTGTTTAATGCTTTGCTAATTAAGGTAAAGCAGGAGATGCGAGCGAGAGAGAGAGAGAGAGAAGAGACAGGCTTCCCTGTGTAGTCTTACATGCCCATATGACATTAACCATGCCCATAGGATTCCACAGTTCTGTTATTATTTAGTGAGCTGTGTGAAATTTTTTGAAGGGGAAAAGGAAATTTTATTCCTCGTTGATTTTTTCATCTAAAGAATGCTAAGATGGACGAGTGAAATCACTCTAAAAGATAATATAAAAAATAATAATATTTATAAACGTTTAAAAGTTTTGATAAGATAAGGGAATAATATCTAAGATAGTTTATGAACTTAAAATGTAGACTAAATAAAACACATAAGAACAAATGTGAGTTGCCCTGGTTGAAGGAAATAAAGGAAAATGTAGACTTGGAAAAACTTACAGTGAGATGATAAAAACTGTCTTAGAGGATTCCGCACTAAATCAAGTGGAATAGCTAAAATGAATTCATATATACAGCGGTATTTTCATGTTGCTAAATTGCGCATTGAACTGCTATACCTTGATTCCTTAGTTGATTTTTATCCCTTCACGTAATGTCAGCTCCAAGACACTGATACTTCTTCAGGAGAATCAGAGGTTAAGTTTCAGGTTTCCAAGGATACATTGGGGGCTATGTTGAGATCAATGGCCTATATTCGGGAGCAGCTGTCAAATGCAGTAAGTATCATGAGTTCATTCATATAAATATTAGCTGCTTGTATCTTTCTTCTGATACTCATAAAGTTTATAAAAGAAAAAAAAAAGTTATAATTTTTTAACCATGGTTACCGGATCGCTTAACCTCTTGTGTTCGCGTATTGAATTGCAATGACAACCCACTATGAAAAATGGGAGTCCAGGTAGGGTCCTCATATTATTTATCTTCCATTATGCTCCCCACGGTAACATTTTTTATAACAATTTGAACGGTTAGGATTACTGGCCGGATATTAAAATTTGTTGGATTCATGTTACAATCTTAAAATACAACAATAACAATGCCTTACTTGTTACTCAATGAAATTGGGTATATAAATTAATTTTCATCATTTCACATCATTTAGCACAATTTTTTGTTTTTTGACAGGTTGAGTCCCAATCACATCCTCCGTGGAAAAAGCCAAGGAAGTGAAGTTTTGTTATTGATGACTTAGGTTCAGATGCGCGACTCCATTTTCATGGTGAATGTTGTTTTCTTAAATAGCTAGTTTTTTTTTTTTTTTTTAATTTTCTTTAAATTTTTATTTTAATTTCTTGTTGATCGACGAGTAGGTTTTAGCTGTATAATATAATGATCGTTACCAACGAGTGAGGGCTGCTATTTCTGTCGTCTGTATTCTACGGTTTCTCTTCTTTCTTTGTAAATTTCAGGTTCTTACCTATTTGTACATGTAACAAGAGAAAAAATAATTGGTGTAAAATAATTAAACTTTGTAATCAACCTGGACATTTATTTCGTAGAAAACAACATAGAAATATTTTTATATTTTTTGTATTTTTGTTGTTTGGCAAGTAGAACTGACCGGGGCCGATGGAGGTCGTCAGAGGTGGGCCTCCGGGGGGAGGATCAGCGATTGTCGGTGGCCGGAGGTGGGCTGATGTTTCGGGTGGCAGGGTTGGAATAGTTAGTAACAATTTTACACGTTTGGCAATAATAAGCTCTTTCCCTGCATGGAGTTAGTTATTCATATTTTTTTAGTAAAAAATATCCATGTCAATATTTATTATCAATAATTTTATAATTAAACAAGGTGATGTGTACCTAAAATTTAAATCATAATTCAAATAAATTCAAATTGAATTATTTAACTTTTTATCTGGATTTTGCATATGATAATTGATGGGCTTGGTCAGCTCAGCATAAAAAGATGGCCTATCAACAGAAGGAATCGGGTCAAAATTGAACAATGTTTTAACTAACCTAGTTAGCCTAGACAACCCAAACAGACGGATGAGCTCATCGGCTCAGTTAGAATAACCCAGGAGCTGCTTTATGTGCGTTAAAGAAACCCACCATAATCGAAACTGCAAGCAAAATGATATCTCTTTATCCATCCGGATAGTCCAATGAACGGTTGTCTGAAAAGGTTAAACTATCCAATAACTCTATAAATATCTCTAACTTCGGCAGAAAGATGAAGAAGAAGAAAAAAAGTATATAGGGCACACTCTGAGTGCATGTCTCTCACAAAGATGTTTCTGGTGGAAGCACATCATATTCAATCTCCTAACACATGCAGTAGCATTCTTATTTTACACTCTCTGTTTTTCTTTTCTTACAAAAAAATCACTAACTTGAGTGTTTGAAAATATCATACCATCAATCCTCTGACATCTTATTTTCTTATTGTATTGCACAATATCCGAATTCAAGACTACGGAAATCGAACCCATTTCATATCAACCCAATGTAAAGATTAAATCTACGACTCTCTCATCCGTACAATAATTTGAATCGAAGAACGTATCAATAATAATAAATAAGAGTTTAAAAAATTTTGATATTCATTTTCTAATATATTTTTTAATATTTAAATTAATAAGAGTTTTCAAAGATCTAAAACATGGGAGAGAATGAAAAAATGAGAGAGAGAGAGAGAGAAAAGGTTTGGTTATGTTAAAGGGATTAGTTATGTTTTTATTTTTCGGAATCCCACTCCACCAATTTACAAAAGTAAGCCTATTTACAATTATGTCAATTGGTAAGGATTTCTTACAGAGGAATAATAAGTTACAATTTGAGTGGTTAGATTAGTTAAAAATTAATTAATTTAACTATTTTTATGTATGTTCTGATTGTAGAGTTTTTCAGAAATAATTTAGTCAATAATGATAATCAGTTGATATTATTTAGAAGAAACTTGTTTCGACTAATTATAGAGTATATAAACTGCTTACTTGGTTTAATCGTTTGACTGAATTAACCGCTCAATTTGTCATTTAGATGTCCAGTCATTCGGGCCTATAACCCAATCTTTTCTATAACCTTTCAACCATTTAGTAGTCCGTTTGATTTTAATTTATTTTGATTAAAATTATGTTAAAATTAGACTTTTGGGCCTAATGAGCTGGCTAATACTTTATCCTTTCGAGACTTACTATTCATGAGCTAACTATATTAATCAATCATTTTAGCCTTGTCGAGATTATACTTAATAGTAGTCTTTATACTCGGAGGCTGAATTCAAACTCTAAGAATGTATGAACAAATGATCAAATTAGCCTATCAATTGTACTATTTCAAGCGCTTCTTCCTAGGGTAATTGAAACCAGTGAGTAATTATTATCGATTAGTCATGTCAATTAGAGTCTGCTACCCTGTGGTTTTGGTAGAAATTTCCTAAGTGTTGGCTAGCTATTCTTACTTCAAAACATTTCTTTTCACCGCTTCTTTTGGCAATAAAATAAGTTAATGTCTTATTTCATCTTCTTCAACCGATTGTTATACCTTAATAGATGATAGTGATGACTAGATTTTTCAACCCTTTTGGTGCTTGGTAGATCTTTTGTCCTGGATGAAAGAGAGACGTTCCTAATGACATAATGTTCTTCTTAGTGTCATCAATGAAGTCCATTTTAGTTTATTTTTTTCAGCAGAAAGCCATCTTAATTTCTTTCTTTTATACAATATCATCAACTAGACTGATTTTCTACTCAGGTAGTTACTTGCGGTACCATATATCACTGGGTGTATCATGACTCATGTGTCTGTATTTAATGGGACTAGCATATGCATTAGGATGCATTCATTGCGAGAAAATGCATGAGCCATCTGGCTGGGTATTGCTATTGTTCTATTTATTTGGACAAGTTGCCATTGAAGAGATGTATGTTGAATCTTGTACTACTAATGAGATTCATCTCAATGATGTCTTTTTTTTCTTTTCTCTCAAGCCAATCAACTTAGTATTTTCATGTCAAAACTTATATATGAATGTTTTCAAGAATGAATAAAAAGATGATACTCTTTATTTTTCATGTTGGATCGAATTTATTAACCTGTTTCTTTTATATTTCAACTTGTATTTATCCATATGAGATTGTAAATTGCTAAATGTTTAAATTAATTGATAAATTCATACGAAATTTGCTTGATTAATGTCTTAAGGCTTAAGCTCAAGTTAAGTGGTAGCCCTGCGAATGATTTTTATTTTGATAAAATCTAATGACTTAAACCTAACATGGGGAACTCTTAAGTAAATAATTAGAATTTTAAGAGTCTAACTAATTTGCCTCTTAGAACCAATTGACTTTTTATTTCATTGCATTTGAATAGTTGGTTGGATAGCAATTTGGATAACGCCAATGCCATAACGACTTTTGTAACTGAGATGACTTGTTAGAGGTACATTTAATACTACATCAGACGACTTCTTTCTTCATGACACATAACCATCACTTGGAATTCTTATTTTGCCATCAAGACACAACATTTTGAATTTAAATAGAGTAGGAAATGTGTCTTCATGTAAGATGTCTTGGAAAAAAAAGCATCATTTAGATTTGCATTTTTTTTTAAATTCATTGTTTTAAAGTTCAACCATTTTTTTTAAAATTTCGTCGTCTCCCTTTTCACCATTTAAATTAGAGTCGGCTCATCTTCTTGCTTTTATGCTTTCTTAAAACAAAAATTTTCAAACTCTTAGTATTTAGAGTCTTATAATCTCATTGCTTGGTGTTGACAATGGCCCTGCAAAGCATTTTTAGGAATATTGTCGACATTGTCTTATGTATGTCATTATCAAATGTACCTAATATTTACAGTTGGTTTGATATTTCAACTGTCATTTCATTTGTTGTACATTTGCTGAAAAAGAGGGCACTAGATGAGTGGGTGTGCTCTTCCCGTGATAACTTCATTGGAGTTTATGAAGTTCATTTGAAGGACAAACTTTATATCCTTATTGCTTAGAAATTTTTAGAGATAATAAAGGCCCTGAAGATTCTTATTGCATGACTTCATCCCAATGTCATCTAATACGTTGTGGCATTGTATGTCTTTTTCTAGCATAATGAGTTTAGATTAGATGCACGGATGGTAAAAGTTATTTTTTATTTTAATCAGAAAAAATGATTAGATTTCCATGACCCTAAAAAGGGTTTTAAAATATGTCAAGAAAAGTTTAGCTTCATAAAGAATCAAAAGAATCGTTTCATCTTTTATTAAAGTCTCATCTAATTGGATTTTGTAGAATAATTAGAATAACATAAATCTAACTTATTCCGAATCAGAATGAACTTCTTGGTACTAGAACTTAAGCAAATGTCGTGAAAAACCAAGCTGCCAAGTTGTGAAATATTGGGAGCTTTCTCACTCCCACTGCCTTAGAGTTAGTTGATTGATATGTGGCTATTGGGGGAAATGCTATTGTCGATTTGCATCCTTACCCCTTGAAAAGGAGAATGGGCATTGTGTTTGGTTTTCCTCTAGGGTTCATGTGACGTACCATATTCAAACCGAAAACTGACAAGGGTCCGGCTGTAATACAGACGTCGAACTAATACAAAACCTATACAATATCTTGTATAATAACAAAACCCATCTAAATCAACTCCAACACATCCAGAAAATTGCAACAAACCCCACAGGATCCGAATATTCACATCAAACATGGCTCCGACGTGCGTATCTGAACACAATATCATGCAGAGAAAGATACTGCTAAGTACCTAAAATAAATTATCACAATTATGTGGAAGCATATACTAGCAACCATACATGCAGAAAAAATCTACTATATCATGCTATCATCCATATATAGAAATATACATTATCAAAATCATCCAAAAATTATACAAGTCTCCATACATATACAAAATCATAAAATGCAAATAACTCCAATGCGATCTTCTAGTCCAAGCCTAGACCACTTCTAGTCATTACTCTGTCTCATCAGGCACAAAGGGTGCTCATCCAGTGGGAAGAAAGTAGTAAGAGTGAGTCAAATATTTAACAAGTATAACATAATTAAGATAATAACAATATATGCGAAATAAAGTAAAAATAGAATATATGAGTATAATGAGAGTACGTAAATATAGAATATGATCGAATGTATTTTCGGAGTATAAATAACTTCCTACATTTTATCTTTCTTTTTTTGGAATGTAAAATATGTATAATTACTTATCTTTGCGGATTAGGACCAGTAGACCTTATTAGTTAAAGATGCGGAAGAACGAGAAAAGAAATGTGTTTGTTTCTACACATTCTAAAGCGTAACCTCCTATTCAAGACCTAAAGACGGGTCATCTACATATAATCCCTGTAGACTGGGCCTTATCACATATGCTACCATATCCTCCGTGGCCCAAAGGTAGTCATCATACTTTCATAGTACTATCCTAAGGCATGTCAAAAAATATCACCCCCTATAATACACAACCAGGATAATCCTTTAGCTTTCACCGTAATATCAATGACATGTTAGGGGATATTACCCTATAAAATATAAATTTATGGTCCTGATTTTATCATTGTTATTCTTTTAGAAAAAGTCTACCAAACTTCTTTCACAAAACTCTCCCTCTGGGAGAATGAATAATACATATATCAAATCGTGGAATTTTCTTTGTATACTTGCATAATTTTCATATTTCTTATCAGGTTTAAGTCTTCACATAATTTAAATTATATGCATGATATCATAAAGTATAGAAAAAACAGAAACTCTTACCATCATGAGTCAAACGTAACTTTAAAACTTTCGAATAATATTTCTTCATAAACGGATCACAAATATATTTTCGGACTATACAATTGAATATTCACAATTATATGTAATTAAATACCAAATTAAATAAAGTGAAATTATATAAAAATTTTTAAAAATTTGGGTGAATAGTGCTAGCACGGGTTTAGGGTTTCCAGATGCTCAAAACGGGTTAAAACTTGGAAATTTGACACCAAACTGATAAATATGCTTATTTAAGACATGAGTAAATTATAATTGAAGCCAAATCATGCCTAATTTACCATAATTTAGGGTCAAACCAAAGGGGCGAGGATTTAGGGTTCCGGTGAACGAAATTTTACATAGAATTACTAAATCAGATAACCAATCGATAAATTAACGTATACAATATATGGGTAGTGATATTCTAGAGGCAAATCGTATATGGAACTCAAAATAAATGGGCAATATCAGTCTGGCATGGGTTTAGGGTTTGACTGAAGCTGGAACCACGGGAAATATGGGGAAATTGAATATCAAATGACAAATAAATCATTGGTCACGGATTCCGCAAAATACAAGTTTTGGGTGGGTACCAGAACAAAAATACCCGATGGATACGAACAAAAATCGAAAAGAGAGAACAAAAAGGGTATGAGTGAACTTGTCGCAACTCGATCTATCATTTCTCCAACTAGTTCGAAATTAGAATCATACTCGGGGACCTCAATTTCCTCCTTCTCTCTCTTCTCCCTCTCTCTCTCCCCTCTTCTTTCTCCCTGCTTTTATTTTCCCGAATGCGCGTCCCCCCTCTATGTTATTATTAT
>JAODPA010075934.1:0-58793 GCA_025585075.1 Nepenthes mirabilis
CGATAGCAAAGCTAGTACACTAAATTTTTAATATATCAATTAAAATCTATATTTTAATTTTACCATTTTATAATTTGTTATTGTCAATAGATATCAACAACCAGCAAAAAAATCAAGCAAAAAAGCGACTCAAACATGTCCAAAACGTATCCCAACTATGCTCAAATGTGCCCCATGCATGTCCAAAACATGTTCGTAAATGTCAGACACCAATTCCAAATGTGCAGGGTTTTTCTGATAGAAGAGGACTGTTACTGTTACAGTGACACCAGATTTTGTCAAAGGTTTGATCATTCCTGAAAAAATCCCTGATACTCTGCACATACAAAGATACCACCTCCTCAATTCGAAAGGAACTTATTGCCATGCAAGAGTTTCAAAATCCATTACCAACCTGAAAGACTTATTTGTAAAGGAGAAGTTCTGTAACAAAGACCATGTTTCTCAACCTCATTTTCTCTCTCAGACCTCTTTCTCTACCTCAATCAACTTCCTCACATATTTTGCCATTTCCAGACCAAAAGCAATCCATTCACGCATCTGCAATTTTTTTTTTTTTTTAAATTTCCCTTCACCGAAAAGTTTGGGGAGAAGTGTGTTGGATCATCCCAATTGAAGTACGAGGACAATGCAATGAATCTTCTTCCCCCTGAACGGGAGTTTGCACTTTCACCCCTAGTTTGTGTAGCTATGCAAAGCAAGCCACAACTGGGTGTCCTTTAACAGAGAACTTTGTTGGTGCAGATATTTAATGCTATTTTGCAGGAAACTAAATTTTATAGAAGGACCTTCCAGAAGTATTACCAGGTACACACAAATCAGGATTTTTTTTTTTTTTTTTGGGGGGGGGGGGGTCCTCCTTTACTGAGGAAGGAGAGCTTCCTTCAAATCATATCTATTTTACCTTAAACTACTATGATTAGTTTCATTTTAGATTTTTTAAATTTCATAAGTTATTTATATTAAATCACAATTGAAAGATGGACGGTTGCAATTTGGAGAAAAAGGCTCTCCTTCTCTCCTCAAATGAGTCTCTTATTCCTAGATAAATCAGGAAATATAGACTCCAGTCTGAATGGAAAACTTCTCTAAGGTAAGAATGTTTGAGATCTTCCCAAGGGTTAAAAAAAAAGTATCATCTTAAAACTGAATGAGCTATTTATAATTCAACTAACAAGGGCAAGGTCCAAAACTTTTAAACAAAAGCAATAGTCTTAAAACCACATTTCAACCTGCACAAGCTTTAAGAATTTTATGGAAGGAAATACAAAGCAGACAGCATAGATGGTGAACATAAGAAACCCTCATTTGACACTCAAATTCAAACAGCAACAGAACAAATCAAATAAAAATCAATAGGAATATTCATACCTAAAAAAATAAATATTTGGTTCAAAATTAGTAAAAATATGACACGTCGCTATGAAATACAAATTAGCTCTTTAAAGAAATTAGCTAAAACAAGAAGGCTGTAGCATGTTGAAAAACTCATCAATCAGTACTTGTGATTATTACAATAGCATCACAACTACAATTGAAACACTTGCCTAATTTGCAGTGATAGATAGAAGATGTAAACCATATGAGGGGGTCAGAAAAATGCATGCATTAATCTTCTAGGCACAGGCATTCTTTCACACTCGCTGAAGTGCATATGGGCAATTGACTTAAACATCTCTATTTTACAGGGTAAGGGAGATACAATTTTACTGATCCATAAGCAATGTGAGCATAAAAAATATCCACTCTAGACTGTGAAGAAAAATGAAAAGGTAGATGCTGCAAGAGAGAGAGAGGGAGGGAGCAAGGGGGGAGAGAGAGAGAGAGAGAGAAGTAGATTCCTCTACACACCACAACTCCATTTTCGGATGCAACCAGTGCCTCATCATCATTCTGGAATGTTTCAATTACTCCATTATCTGATACTATTGCACCTGCCACAGCTACAGTATCCTAAAATGGAAAAAGATATGGCTTCTTTAGTTATTAAATCATTCAAGCATTGAACCACCATGGAAAGTGCCAAATATGTCAAAGAAAGGAAAAGAAAGCTTTATGTGAAAGAAATGCATGATGAGTCAAAAGGTAATCTGGCAGCTGCTGTTAGGGGGGTTGGAATTCAGTAATATATTTACCTCTTAAGAATGCTCGTTTATGAGAAGTGATAGAGCAATCACACCAAAAGCAGCAAATAGCTAATTTCCAAGATTAAGGACAGTGTTTGACAGCTACTTTTGTAGCATTCTGCCTCCTAGGCCTATGTCCACAGTCCAAGTTTGTTTTTCAATATTTCCACTATCCTACTTCAAACGGGCAAACAAGCTACCTTCAAAACTATGGCAACAGGAGTCACCTCCTCAACATGCTCTCTCAACCTTAAGAACTCACTAGTCATCCCTATAAATAAGGGCAAATAAATAAATAAATAAATGCAATCTATCATTTACAAATTATCATAAATCTTCCTCTTAGAAGATACCAGGATTGATGCAGCAATCAAGAACTATGAGACCAAGGAAAGGTTCAAATCCCAAACTAGCAGCTTTTGACATTGCGAGCTAAAGGAATGTTAGATAAAAGCTTTGCTGACTGGCCTTTCAAAAATCCAGAACTCACCTTCCCTTATGTACAATCTAAGTGTTATCACATTGCTGTAATCCAAATGGGGTTTATGCACTACGTGTCAAAATCCAACTGCCCACGGAGTACATATCGTAAAGTTGTTCTCATTCACTATGTGTTATGGATTATAAAATAAGATGTCTGGAAAGAGCTTGTACACTAGTTCTAGATAAATTAACCTTCAAAAGTACCTAAAAATAAGATTTTACATCAGACAGAAAGGCTAGCATTATGGCATGCCATTGTTGGCTTTGACCTAACCAAAGATTGGAAGCACCATTGACCATCTGGGAAAAGCCTAAGCTCACTTACGGAATGTAGAAATGGAATAGATTAGTTTTGAGTGTATGGATATTATGAAATAGAACGAGAAAAATGGAATTTGAATGAATGAACTTATAAAACTTTAGAGCATTTAGAAAATTACAAAAGTGAAACCATTCATTTTGTTGTAAATGCAGGCAGAACAAATAACTAAACAGGAATAGTCCCCTTGAGCTGCTTAAGGCAAGAGGTATCCTGAGTTAGTCCAAGACTTGTTGACATATTAATGTTTGATACAGTAATGATCTGTCAACCCAATTGTCATCCACAGATTAAAATATTGGCATTGGTATTCTATTAGTCCTGAGTGTATCAAAATCAATCATATTGGGCAATATGTATCTATATTGGATGTTGCAAATGCATATTTTTTTTCCTAAAATGATATTAAAATTGAATTATATACTAAAAGTTGACCATTTTTTATAATATATTTACGTATCTGAAAAGTTTTAGCCATTTTCATCAAAATTGAGTTTGTATCCTCCTTGACCATTGAAAAAAATATCAAAAAGGCCATAGATATATAGATTTCAGTTTCCAAAAAGCAAGAAAAAATGACCAATACCTATTAGTCGATATATCTTTAATATAGTGATATACCAGCATAATTTTTCATTGTTGGTAAATATTTGTATCAAGACTTTCGAATACTAATATTTTGATCTATACTACATTATCATCTAAAAACCATCCTAATTAGTCATTCCACTTGTTGGCTCACTGTGAAAACTTGTAACTCCACGTTTATCATGTGCAAAAGAGCATGATCGACATCACAGAATGAAATATCAATAAGAAACGAGACCCATACAAGTTTGCTCATTTTTTGTGTTTTAGTGCATTGGATGCTTGGCTGACATGTAATATATCAAGTGACATATATTGATATGGCCCTCCAAGGCCAATATTTTCCAATAGAATGACAAAATGGCAATGTCTCTATATCAACTGATATACAATATAATATCATATTTTAAATCATATGTGCTGTTAAACTCTTAATAGTGCAAAGAAATTTAAAGNGGCATTTTTTTGACTGTCGGCTTGTAATGTTCGAGTTTCTAAATTATGATAATTATAATCAATTAATCTAATATAATAAAAATTATAATTAAAAAATGTGAAAAATTGAGTCAATAGTTAAAAATTGGATTGGTTGACTCGACGCTAGAAACAAGTAGACCCCACGTTTGAGCGTGAAAAGCAGTGGCTCAACGCTTGAGGTTTGCTCGAGAGTCACTCGAGCGATCGCTAGCAATAGTTATGAGCTTGGTGTACACCCGAGTAGCCTCGAGCTTAGTGAACCTAAGGCCTAGCACCCAATGCACGCCCAAGCCATCATTGAGCACAAGGCTTTATAAAAGGGACCCTCGAGCTCAATTCTAGTCATTTTTGCAGCAAAATTCAGAGAAGAGAGAGCCGAGGAGAGGGAAAGAAGAAGAAAGAGGAAACCAAGAAATTCAAATTTGAGATGATCCAAGCTTGAATTTAAGTAAATCTAAACCAAGACAAATGCACTCTAAACTCCTTCTCTTATTATTATTTTTTGCTAATTCTTTTAGGTATTTTTATTCTAATACTCGTCTAGTTTATAATTTCGAAGCTAATACCTGTATATTATGCATGCATGTCAATTTTCATGATTTTATAGAGTAATTTCATGAGAACTCATGGACAAGTTAAGTATAGTGCTGAATTTTATATTCTAGCCTTATGCATGTTTTGATTTCAGGTTATTTTGTTATTCAATGCTTAAATTTCGTATATAAAACTTTGCATGTTTAGAAATTTGAATTGAGTCCGCTACATGTGATGAAATCTTCCATGAAATGCCCTACATTTGGGTTAACTAAACTAAAAATTTGCTGAGAAAATGTGAATGCTGATTTTCTGCACTATGAGTTGATATTTTTTGCACTTCCTTCTAAAGTTTTTGTTCTAATAGCTGTGAATGTGAAGAATTTCGTATATACTGCTATTGTATGCTCTAAACTCATAATTTTAGTTTGCATGTTTAGGATTTTCAGAGAAAATTTGCATTATATGCATAGCATATAATCTGAATTTTTAGAATTGGAATTTGGCCACTGTTTTGCTATCATTTTACTGAATTTTGCACCATTCATACATCTATTTCATACAGCGGTTCACTTATACTTTATGCTATATATATTTGCTATGTATAAGTTGAAAGATATATATAAATTGACTTGTATAAACTGAGTTTTCAATATGCATACTGAATTATGTTAGTTGCTAAATTTTTCTATATTTAGCCACAATTTAGTATTCCATACTTTTAATTTTAATATGACTAAACTTTTACAAAAGTACAAGTATAAATTTATGAAATTATAGTAGAAAACTCTGCAATATGTTATAAATTATGAATAATTTCTTTAGAAGTGAAAAAATTAAGAACCAAGAAAAAATATAGAGTTTTCATAAGTATAAGAATTGAGCAAATATTACAATTTAGCCAGTAGTATATTATGATTTGCCTTAATATATTATAATGGTATATCAATATCTGCCCATATTTAACCACGGGATTAAGAAATAGCGGCTAATATTGTCTATAAAATTATATATAGACAACCCATCTTCAGGTCTTAAATAGGAGCATAATCCTTTAGTTGTATGGGATCATGATCTTTGATAGTTTACTCTTTTATCCGGTAAGGCCCATTGGCTTTGGTCTTTAAAGAAAAATAAAATTTAAGTATATTTTGATGGTAAAGATTAAGGAATAATAAGATAAGAAATTTGAAATTCATTATGTAAGTTTTTTCCTCACAAGTTTATGTCATTGTATTCGATTATGATCTCTATTTTTTCCGATATATTTTAAACACAAAGTATATATGTTCATTGATATATTATATGCCTTACTGAATATTTGACATACTCTTTTACTGTTTTACTAACCCTTTTAGATAAGATACATGAATATCTGCTGGATGAACAAGAGTGAAACTTGAAGAGTTTTAGTTTATACTCTTTTCGATGATTTCTATTGGTTTATACTTTTGGACGATGTTTAATATACTTAATGGCTGCATCTTAGTTTAATTTTCAGTTCTGGATGATGAATTGTGACGTATATAGTTATCGAACGATGTTTAGATACCTTGAATGATGTTTTATGGTATTTGGTATTAGTTGATATGTCGATTGTGCTGTAACAGTTTATGAATAAATAACATGATACATTTTAATCAATATTTTTAGTTTGGACAGCAGGTTGAATCAATTTAAGACCCACTTTGGTTTTATGTTATAATTTAAATATTGTATTTCCATGGTTTGGTGTTAGCTAGTGTTGTTGATGGTTTTAGTTTCATTCAGTCAAGTTTATGGATATTTATTACTTTTGTAAATTTTTATATGTTGATTTCGGTATTAAACAGACATCTTTCCTTATTAAGGTTTGATTTCGTATTGTTTGAGTTGGTGTCAGAGTTACCGATAAAGTGGTTTTTGGTTTGGGTCATATGTATAATAATGCATTATTTATTTATGGTCGGTCATAATAGCGACATAGAAATTCACATTCGTATGGTTAATTGAATGTATAAACCGTCAAAATGGTAATTAGAAAATAATTAATTATGATTACAATTAATAACGAAATTTAAGAGGTGGTCCGTCATACGGCTGATGAATGCAGATATAAGATTATATTTTAAACTTGATTATAGACTTTGGAAGCTCAATTTTGATGTTCTAATTTTTAATTGAGATACATTTTCTTACAAATGATTTGAGGTCCTTCAGTTGTCAATATTTGGCCACTTTCGAGGATAAATTTTGGATCCTATAATTTAATTATCAAATATTATTCGGGCAATTAACGATATTTGATATAGGTTTGCGTTTCAGTGTCATTTTAGATTTAAATTAATAGAATGAATACTTAAATTTTTGAGTCTTATAAATAAAAATTTGACTTAAGTTAATTACGAATAATGAATTTATAAATTTAATTTCGGGATGGAGGCATGACAACATGAGCCAAAAGAGTGTAAGGAAAGTCACTGCGCTGGGACAAAATCAATAGGTTGACCTAGCACTCAGCTAAGAATCAATCGCTGTCTACTTAGTTAGTACTAATCTTGAGGGATCCTCAAGCTGACTTACAACTCTATCATCTTCTCAATTTGTCACCTTCCCATAGTAATTTTTATGTCCTTTTGCTTCTTAATAGAATTTGTGTAATATACTGATATGATTGTTAAATGGGTCACTTAAGAGGAAAATCTATTTGCCCTTTGATCTCATGCTTCTATTGTGATGTGAATGATTTAGAATTTAAGATTGAAATTTGCCCCAAATCAAGCTAATAACTTTTCTGGACTTTATTTCAGGTAAGCACTAATGCACTTGGTGCTTTCTTTTGCAGCAAAAACACCTTTAACCATATTTCTAATCAAGCTTGTATAGGTAGATATTATTTGATAGGGCTAATAGTAGTACACTGTGTGGGACGGTATAATGGCCCTTTTCACCTCCTACAGGTCGTTGGGCAGAAAATACTTTTTGAATGAAATAAAAAAACTCGGGATCGTTGGTCTCTTCCTTAAAGGTTGGGATTAGTCAATATTGGTCAATAATAACACTTCTTAATGTCGAATTTCAAAAACCAGCAAGAGATTTATCACTCTTCTTTGATCCGTCTTAGGGCCGAGTAGCAGCCTTAATCCTGACGAAAAACGACGTAGCTCATGGAAAATGACATCTCAAACAACCCCATTCCTTTATAAACTTGTTGTTTTCTTTAGTGAAATTAGCTTTTTGGACTACATGATATCTTTGATTTTTTTCTTATGTTAATTTGATTGTTAGGTGGTAATCTAACAACGAGATTTCTTTCTCACTTAATATAAAGAGGTTATCGTGAATCTCCCATATTTAGGTTCAACTGAACTTTCTTTTTATGCAACTAAAACTCCGTCTATATCTGCCGTCCATCAGGCGACGTTTCTTTAAAACAAAGATTCTACCATTGAATAATTAACCAAAACTTCTGCAGAGAGAGCCCTAGCCAGCTGATCTTCGTGATTTCTCTCTCTAGAAGGGTCCGCCTGCGAAACCCACAAGAGCTCGTTATCCGGCGACTTCAGTATCGATTAAGTATCAATCGTAATGGCAGACATGGAGCGCTTCCTCTCTCCGCCCGACAAGCAGAGGATGGTCTCTTCATTCCTTGAGGTCGCCGTCGGTCAGACTTCGGAGACTGCCCTTCAATTTTTGCAGGTAATCTCTTTTCCTTCTCCTTGACGGCGTCTGTTTGTTCTTCAATTGCATTTCTTCCTCTTTTGGCGTTGCTTGTTTTGTTGTGCTTTTTGGGTGAATGGTAAACCGGATTGATAGACGCTACATTGTGCGAAGAAGAACAGTAATCCATGTTGGAGTGGCAGAAGTAATGGCAACATAAATGGCATTTGGCATGCTTTCGTCTCTCCTGGACAAGGCATCAACAACTTTGTTTTCTACTCCTTTATTTTTATTGAATTATATATAGTAAGCACAATAATTTGCTAAGGCTCCTTTGTTGTAATAAGTCAGTGATCCTTTGCCAGTGAAACTTCAGACTTTGATGATATGTTTTGATTATAAATGGATGGCCTTGGAGATGATGTCTTTACTTATGAACTACTAGTAAAGATAGCCAACAATGCCTTTTCATATATTGACACACCTTTTATTTTCATTCCAAATGGTTTCTTGATGAATGCCAAGGGCCTTTTGGTGTGCATTAGATCTGTTCCCATACCCGTCTTAGAGGCTTCAGTTTCTAAGACAAAGGGTTGGGAGAGGTCAGGAAGGGCCAATACAGGAGTTGTAATCATTGCCTTTTTGGGCTATTTAAAGGCTTGAGTGGCTGCAGGACTCCAATTGAAGCATCCTTCTGCAGTAAATATTGTTATAGTGCTTGATAAACTTTCTGTAATGACAAGTCAATCCCAACAATGCTCTTAAAGCATTTTGACATGCTGGAATTGGCCTTTGTAAGATTGCTGAAATCTTGTGACCACACCTTCTCCATAAATAATGTGACACAAATATTCCACTTGATTTTAGTCAAAAGAATCTTTTGATTTTCTAGTGAAATGTTTATGCCATATTGAGGATAAGAATATTCTAATGGTGCTGGATATTGTCTGAGGAGGATAAGGACATTTTGAAGGTGACTAAGATGTCAACAAAAAACACAAGGATATATTTCCTTAGATAAGGAGAAGATATGTGGTTCACAAATGTTTGGAATGTTGTTGTTGCATTGGTAATACTGAAGGGTATGACCTTGAACTCAAAATGGCAGGATGTGTTCTAAAGGTTGTTTTTGAAATGTCATCCTTATGCATTTGGATTTGATAATAACCAATCCTTAAATCGAGTTTAGAGAAACAAGATGCTCTGTGGAGTTCATCTAAAAGTTCATCAATGATTGTAATGGAAAATTTATTTTTGATTGTGATGTGGTTGAGTTGTCTATAATGCATATAAAATCTCCAAATTCTCTTTCTTTAAGTGATGAGAGAAGCAAAGGGGAGTTTGGTTCATTTGATACTAATTTATTTCTTCATTCTGATGTGATTGTATCTATATAGTCTGATATTAAGCAGATGTGCATTCGGATGTAATAGGATTTGTGGTCATGTGTTCTTTTAGGAGAAACTGTTTTATGCTTGGAGGAGACATCTTGGAATTCAAACAACAACCATTGTAAAGAGGTGTCAAGAGGTACATGTTGTGCAAAATCGCAAGTGTAAGATATCGTAATTGGCAAGTGCATGAAATCACTAGTAATGCAAATGACAAGTAGAGTAGCATATCCCAAGGGATTAAATTTTCACTAATTATTGAAAATAGCCTTATCTTAATGCTGTCCTAACAGCTAAATAAACATGAGAAAGACAAGTTAACTAATTGAATGTCTAAACACCACAATGAATCGACCACCAAACAAGACAAAATGCAATAACGAAGGATACTAGGGTATTTTCGATTGCACCTAGGTATTCTTGTGTAACATATTTCGATTACTCATGCGCAATAGGAAATCATAATGAAAATCAATACAGTATTGCTATTTAATACTAGTTTTTGGGTTACAGTAAAACTATAATCATATTTCTATCCAGTATATTCCTATGTGAATAAAATTTATAACTATGTATTAGGCTCAACTTATTTTTTTTAAAGATTGTACAAGTTCATGTAATATAATTCTATCTATAATAAAACTAATGTTATTTATCTCAAGATCAATCAAGCATATCTCTTCTTTTGGTCTCAAAATGCATTACTAAATTATTTAAATGATGATTAGGCATTCAAAAACATTAAGCATAAAGAGAAGTAATCATAAAAAAAATATTGCATGAAATAACTTCAAGAGAACGTAGTAATGAACACCATAGTAATTAAAATTTAATTCATGCTTGAATAGACAGCAAACATGAACATATTAAAGTCCATCGTTTGAATGAAGGAATAAAGAAAAGAGAAAGAAATTTGCCCCCAATCTCTCTGTTGGCTAACCTTTTCTTTTATTTTCTCTCCTGCTGCTTTGCTCTAGAATAGAGAGCCCAAGGCGTCGCCCTAGTTTTTCTTTAAAATTGCCTGAAATCATGGTCTCCAAATCAGCCTTATTGCTCTCTGAATCTTCCAACCAATCAAGGCTAAATTTTTATTTTTTTTGGTCCCCAAAATTCATTTATTTTGCACACGTGTTTCATTCCAAAATTATTAGAATCTTGGGATGTGCGTGGAGACAAAAGTGTAGGGCTCGAATTGAGTTTTCCAACAACATCAATGAAGCTCTTGTGTGTTAAAATTACCATTTTGCCCCTATTCATATGGTGCCTTCATCCCTAACCAATTAACAAATAAAAGTTAATTATAAGTTTACTTAAATAAAAGGATTTAGCATGAAATAAGTTTTGAATAATATATATTATTTAATCACATCAGTATGTGGTCAAAACATGCAGAGATGACAAATAATTACACTAGCATACCCGCCCTATAAATCAACCACTTTTGTAAGCTGTAATGAGAAATCAGGTATAGGGAGTCATGGTCAATGATGCCTTGGAGTTTGAAACTTGAAGGTTCTTAAACTCCCAAGACTATGCCACAACTTCCTAAAGGATGAAGTCTGAAATCAATATTCAATGTACAGCCTTACATTTTCCGAGAGAATGCTCATCACTTTGTCTTGCTACACATTTTCGTTTTATTGGCTACTGTCACTGGGAGAGAGAGAGAGAGAGAGAGAAGAAGAGCATCCATAACGCAAGAACTGGTTGTCGCAATTATTTTAGGATCCATGAAACTGCTGGTACTACTACTGCCAACCAAGATAGTTAGAGGCGTGGACAGAAACTCTCATCGCTTTTTTCTTCATCTTACTCATAGTAGTCTTCTTCTGCTTCTTGAGCTGTTGCATTTGAGGCATTCAACAACCTTTCTTTGTGTTTGTCACAAAGAACAAACCTTTCCTTACACTTGTAACAAAGCCCCTATGTTCAAATTTGGCCTAAGGTTAGGGTTGTTTGGTTGGGTTTGCTGTTTGCAATTGCATTTGAAGGGCGAAAAGAAGGCTGTGATTTGCCATACTGAACTTTGGTTAGGCAATAAGAATTGTGTTTGTAAGGTGGTTTGCTCTTTTCAACATAGTTTCCATGGATAATTCTTGAGGTTTGGCGTTATATCAAACATTTGTGGTAGGGTAGAAGGCTGCAACATTTTGACCGCGGGTCTCAGTTCTTCTTTTTATCCACTGATAAAGCTTGAAATGAAATGGGATTCATTTAGGGAAGGACTTTTCCTTAACTTATCAGTGCACAAATCCTCAAACTGTTACTGGTTCTCCGTAATAATTTTTTTGTTGAGTTTGTTAAAGTCTTCTGCTACATCTGTTAGCATGTGTGATTATATTAAGGATAACCTTGACACCATATTTCTGTGTTTCCCTCCAAGAACATGGAAACTATGCCCATTTTCTGTATGTAAGGAATTTTGTATAATGGAACTACTTATCATACTTATCACATCTTCTAATCATCTCCATTAAAAGATGGAAAATCAAACTCAAGGATGAACTTGGGAGTAAGTTCAAGGGTGGAACTCGCCACATTCAGGTAATCTTATAGTAGGTAGCAAGGCTTGTTGGTTAGACAGAAGTGGATTAGCAATTTTTGCTCTGATGCTTGATTTAGAGATGCATGGTTGGTCAGGGAATGCATTCTTGATTTGGGACAGAATCTCATTAATTAAATTTGTCATCAAGTTTCTCACCCTACATTTTGTTGTTTTCTTCAGGGAGAGCTTCTGTTTCTTACCTCATGGCTGCCATAAGCTGTTGTCTGACCTGCTCAGATGCCTCTTTCTGCCATCGCCTGAATTATTCCTGACCATAATTGTTCTTGGCCGACATACTTGTAGTATTGGAAAAAATTGTGGGGGTTGGGGGAGGGGAGAGTAAAGTAAGGGGTTGAGAAGTTGGAGGAAAGGAAAAGGCTGAGATATTAGGGAAAGACTGGAGTAGCTTCAACTGCATCTTCTTGTTATTTACCACACGTTTCAATACAGCAACTATCTTTCTTTTATAAGGTGAATACAGGACAATTAAATGTACTTCAGATTTTTTACAGCCACTACCTGTTAACCAACTCCTTGACTATTAACTTAACAGTTTCTAAACAGATTCTTGCTGATCTGATGTTGCTGAGGCTACTGCCTCATGTTTGACAGCTGAATTATTATATTGCTGATGATGCTTTCCCTTGCCTGGCTGTGCTTGGATTATGACAATTCCCCACCTACAACCCCGCATTAAAGGAAAAGAAACCATTGTTAAAAGGTTCATCTTTGGCGTATTGTATCCATAATAGTAACTAATGCCTTCCAATGTATATCAAAACTGACAAAATTGTATTGTGAAAAACAAAGGGAGAATATTTATAGTTTGGAGGGGTAGTGAGAAACTTTATCTTGACTACCGGCCGTGAAAACAGGAAAAATGAAGTTCTTAATAATCACAAATACTGAATGTCATAGGGAGAGGAGATAGGAAAGAAGGCTGGAAGGGGGAGGGCGGAGGGGAGGGCGTAAGCATGATTGACAAGCACAGTGAACCCTAGGTGAGTTTTCCATCTTATTTATTGCGTTGGATAACTTCCTGCTTGGGAGCTTGACTCTCGTACCTATAGGTAAAGACTGACAGCGGTAGATGAGCGCTGTCGTGCAGATGGATCGGTTGCACGTGTATTTTTCTAGCTTGTGGACGAGGGGATTAATTTGTCTCCCCAATTGATGAATGCTTAATTTTTTAAGAAGAACACTAAACATGTACCCTAGAGTGTGACCTTCATTGATATGTAAGCTTGCAATTATGGACGGTTAGCCGAAGTGCACAGACTCAACCCCCATGAGAGAAAGACACCCTTTATTGGCAGCTGCAATTACAGAATAAAAAGAGATTATTGAGGGGACGGGTAGGGGTGATTGGTGGGAAAGGACGTGCATTGACTGACAATAAATCATATATAAGCAAGTTGTAACTGTATGCTTAATCTGTTATAACAGAGCTCCACTGAAACTGGTACACTAGTGTGACCTTCACTGATATGTAAGCATGCACTTATGGACTGGATAACCAAATTGCAAACTTGAGTCAATCCCCATGAGGGCATACACACCCTTTTTTAGCAGCTGTAACCACAGTATAAAAAGATATTATTGAAATATTGTGCTTACTCAAAACTGCTCCATGCCATTTCACAGAGTTGCATTGTTCTCTATTATATTCTGATGCCTACTTTATTTATAACCTCCTTAGAATTGTAGTTCCATCTGACCATTTCTTCTCTTATCAGAAAAGCTTGCTCAAGGGCATCTCTTACAGGACACAATTGATTTTATTCCATAGTTGAACTTTATAAATCATATTGAAAGAGAAAATGTATAACCTATAAAAATATTAGGAATTGCTAGTCTTATAGTCTAATTGAACAAAAATAAATATCACACTTTACACACAATGGCTAGTCTGCCAGATTAATCATTTAAAGCTCATGCATTTTCCATCTTTGGATTGCATATGATCCTGTTGATAGCAATACCAGACCAGTGGTAATTTCGGTATATAGCTTTCAACTTCGGCTAATGTCTTTTTGAATAATACAATTCTGAGCCAAGCCTACTTTTCTTCTAAATTCATTGATTTAAATCAGTTAGCCCTGCCTGCATAATTAAGATATCTGGCAATCCAGGCTGTGGATTAGTTAACTAAGTTATCTCTGCCTGCATGAGTAAGTTATCTGGTGATCCATGATTTAAATTTAGCTCTGGCCATAACTTTATCAGTGCAGGGCTGACAATATTTAGTAGTTTTTTGTTTATCATACTTCTTTCTCTGGGTTTTTTTTATAAGCTTCTCATCTTTATAACTCATACAACACAAGTTGAGTTCCCAGTGCGCTTCTAATTCTTGAGAGTGTGCAGTTAATCCAAATTTTCCATCAATTCATGCTCTCCTAGCACTGAAGTTTTTCTTTAGTCCTTCTAGTATTTGGACCGCTTTAAGTTATTCTTCTCCAATTACCACGTTTTCTAGTAATTTTTTTGTTCTACTGCATCAAGCTTATGTAAAGCTTGAACTATCGTTGGTAAATTTGTAGTTATTTTGATAGTGTTGTAAACCTCTTTGGTCTGGCAACCATACGGGTACTCTTATGCGAGGGCTGGCTTATCACGCTCATCAGAAAAGATCTTATAAACTGCACTTCCATATTTTTATGATGAATGCTAATTTTTTTCTTTAATGAATGTTCCGAATTATATGCTTCTCTGATAGAGTTCCAGCTTCTGAATTTTGTCATGCTGAGGATTGTGAACATGATTTCCCAAAATAGTGGATAATCATTTGTGAAGTTGTAGCGATTTACACACCTCTAAATGCTTTTCTATTTTAAATAAATGTTCTGTATTGTATGCTTTCTGTGCTGTGCAAGCATGAAATTGTTCTATGTCATGATGCGAAATATCTGTTTGGTTTGCAAAAAATGAAAATGAGCTCAGGCTACAAGTTGGAAGCTTGAAGAAGCTATTCAGCTGTTTTATGTGGGAAGTGAAGGTGGTGTAGCAACATCTTCATCAGATTCCCCATCAGCAGAAAAAATTGACCCTTTAGCTGACCAAAATTCAAGGTATGAAAGAAAATATGCAGCTGTTTAGTGGGCATATATATGGGTAAGTTGATTATCAATATCTTTAATTGGTTTATTCTGATTCTGACAGTGGATTGAGGAAGGATTTTGGAAATGATATAGCTGCTCGCAATGATGGAGATGAGGTGCGGCCACCTTTACCGGTGATAAGGGAGGCCCTCTATGATAATGCATTGCCCTATGGGTATTCATTTTTGTTTTCCTCAGCATCTTCCTTTCCCTCCAACGTTTCACCTCCTTTTGATGCTAGATGCGTCTTCTTCATGCCAAATTTCTAACCTTTCAGTGCTGAACTATAATTACTACTTTAGACTGGATTATTTTTCTTGCCTCCTTTCCTAATATTATATCCCCTGGAGGAACTTCCTGTTATATTGCTCCTAATTGTGTTATGTGATATGAACTGTTGAACTTTTTTTCATTTATCTGTCCAAAAGATTTAAGGAAAAAAAATTCCAATAATTTGTTAAACCGTCATCTCCACTCCTCTTCCTCTTGTTGTTCTTTATTTTGTTTCTGTCTTAGCTCAAAAACTGCTAGGAACATATATTGTTTATCACTGTGATGCATGTTTTTTGTTACTATGATCTTATCTTCTCTTGAAATTGCTGTTCCTTGATGTTTCTGTGATGCGTGAG
This sequence comes from Nepenthes mirabilis, assembly GCA_025585075.1. Classification (NCBI taxonomy): domain Eukaryota; kingdom Viridiplantae; phylum Streptophyta; class Magnoliopsida; order Caryophyllales; family Nepenthaceae; genus Nepenthes; species Nepenthes mirabilis. The sequence goes on from JAODPA010075934.1 coordinate 15,830, forward strand.
TTACAAATTAGAAAGTCCGTATTCTCTTACAACACCTGTATGCCTATCCCCAGTCTGTTCACTGGCTGCACCCAAGCTGAATGTTATTTGATCTGTGATTGTTTTAGAGCATCAAGGATGGGTTATCCGTCACATGGACCAAGTTCCATGGTTGCTTTCCGTAATTTTGAAGAGGAAATGAAACACCCTGTGGTATGGGAATCGGAGCAAGGGGGTGTTTCCAAAGCAGATCCTCAGTATAATCTTGCTGCACTGTATCGGCCACCTTTTGCTTTAATGCACCATGGGCCCTTTGAAAAGGTTGTTAGTCTTTCTTCTTCATCAACTATTATTTTGAGGTCTAGTTTGCTAGATTGTTAGAGAATGACCATACGAAGTTGCTTACAGCTATGACCATCAGTTTTAGCTCTCTCTATATTGATTTTGTGCTATTATTGGCCTTTCATGCTATTTGTTTAGTATGCACACCTTGGATTTCTTACGTATTTATTTTGTATTCAGTTGGAGGAAAATTTCCACTGCAAATGGATCATATGTGATTTATACATTTTGATATATGCTGTTGTATATGTATCTTTTGGTAAGCAAGTATGGATCATTCTTATTTCTGAAAACTGATGGAGATATTTACAACTTTAGGTCAAGATAGTTTTCCGTAGCCTAAAAAATAGTTAAAAATGGAGGGGGGGGGGAGAGGAGGAAATCTAATTACCTGAGATAATCTAAAAGAGTGAAAGTTGATATATAACTTGGCAGCAAGCAAGCAAGTGAACGATGAATCCTCTCATCATTTGGGAGATGCCACTAATGGAGTATAGTGCACATGTCATTTCAATTATATATAAGAAAATTGCAGGGTTGCTCCTTTCAACTGTTTTGGTGTTTTCCCACCCTGCTTTCTTCCACCCTACACGATCTTCCATGGAAATTCTGCAAATGACCCGGTATGGGCCTGTATGGCCCTTCCATCAAAGTGTAGAGCCCTGCGCTTGCTATAGGAAGTCCAAAGTAATGATGTTATACAGGTTTCATCTGCTACCTTACACAGTATGCATGGAAGATCAGTAGCCATGCCAAATTTAGAAGTCTATCTTTTGTTGGAAGTCTCTAATGCATAGTCGTCCGAGCATTAAATAAAGTGTTTTGGTTGTGGAATTCTCAGCCAAACCGATCTTGCCCATGATGCTGTATGCTTTTTCCCAAGAAACATCTTCTATGCAGGTTGAAAAATTGTAAAACAAACCTTAGAATCATGCTTCCATCGGCCTTATGCATAGTCCTTTTTTGCACTCCATTGTCAAATTCATCAATTTTCTCAAATAGTAAGAAGCATTAGAGCCACAAATATAATCACACAAGGACTTTTTTTAGGTAGATATGACGCATCCACCCCAGCTAGTAGTTCTACTTCTCCTTTGTAATATCTCATAGGTGTTTCATTGGGCTCTCTATTCCCTTTGTAATACAACAAGAAGCCCTTTACAGCTAGCCCCCTTGTTTTAATGGCACGTGCATAGTTTCCTAGGCCACAAATATTTGGATTTGTTTCATGACAAACCAAATGAATCTCCTGAAAGTACCTTGTATATCCTTCCATACCTTTTTAGGGAGCACGAGAAGTTGAGAACAAAGTACCAATAGACTTGTATGCTTGACAACACACTCCTGATCAATTGTATGTCTATAATCTTCCAGCATATAATAGCATCCTGGGAGACCACCTTTCCACTTTTTTTGTAAAGAAAGAGGACTAGCCTGACTGAAATTAGCTTATTTTAGGTCCTAAAGGGAATCTATTTTTAGTCATAATTGTAATTGCTGTACTAGGAGGAGTTGGTGTTGGCATTGGCGAATTTAGTCTTGGCAACAATTCTACAAGTGCATACTTTGCAATCCGAAGCACTATGGATTTTCAATCTCCAGTTCTTTTTGGATGAGGCATGCTGATCAATTGTTTTCTTTTTCTGAGGTTTTGCGTACATGTCTGGGGAAGTTTGATATCCTTGTTCTTGTTAACACGAGGCCCGAAGTTTAGCTGACTCTAGTTATCAGTTGATGGGGTTGGGGTTTCTCCAGTATGTTAGACAATACAAAAGTGAGAGAAAATGTTGATGGATCTTCAATTTTCAATGAAATTCAAGGTTTGGAATGGCAGGAGATAGAGAGCCTGAGGGCTTCTCGCGAGGGTTGCTTTTGAGAACTTTTAGTTAGGTTTTTAGTGGGTTAGCTAATGGTGAAGGAGAAGTTGGTTAGATTGTTATTTTGAAGGGTTGCAAGATTCAAAGGATAGTTTGACGTTCCTTTAGAAGTAAGTTGGATACTTTCCTAGATTAAAGTAAGTTGGATTGTGGTTTTTTTAAGGGGGGAGGGTGTAAAATGTTGGATTGTAGGTTTCAGGATTGGCTTTTCCTTTTTGCCATGTTTTAGGTGGTATCTTTTCCCTTTACGCCAATAAGGTTATGCTTGATATGTCCATTATATTCTAATATGCATGATTATACAAGTCTGCGTGATTAATGTGCAATAATTTTCATGTGATATGTCTTGTAGTCTATCATCAACAAGGACACTGTTTGGTTGATGTAGGATATCAAACTCAAATATGGCTGTAATATTTGTCTTCAATTTGAATAACATGTGCACTCTATTTGAATTTTGTTCTTCTTATTCCAATCTACTTCTGTCTCTTTCCTGTCTTATGATTCAAGCTTGACAAACATCTCCAAATCAAATCAGGACTTCAAAATGCATTACCAATCAAAGGTTGATCATATATGGAGGATAAGATTACAAAAAAAGAGATCTTGAGTTTGGTTTCAAGGGAGGAAAAAAAAAGACGAGCTCAGATTTGGTGATGGTTATGATCTGTTTCCTATTCTAAAAAAACTATGGATGAAAATATTGGTCGCGGTTATATTAATATTTGACGTATTAGATGGAAAAAAATTTCTAAAAATCATAAAATATAGGGATGTATTGTCTCATATATCAATCAAATATCGGCCGATATATTGATTATGCCAACCGATACGAAAATATATTGTGATATTGTTGCGATATCAGAAAATATTGGTATCTTGGGGCCCAATATCGCTACATATTGGCCGATATGTGTTATATGGCTCGATATTTCCATCAATAACATAATGAAAAAAATTCCAGGAAAATTTCTAGCTTGGTTCTTGGTCAAACAGTCGATGAGAAATATTTCAGTTAATTTTGACTTCCTCGGTGAAGGAAGCCTGGTTTCCTGGAATGAGAAGATTTGAAGATGATCGGCAGAGCTGTGGTAGATAGAAACTTTGGCCTTCTGATATTGTGCATGGAAAGAAGCTTTAGAAGCATTTTTGGAAGGGAAATATCCGTACAAAAACTCAAGCTTACTTTGTTATGGAATCTGTACATTTTGTGCCTGTTTTGTTTTAGTCTTGAAGACAACTTTTCTACTTTTTCGTTTTGGGATCCTGTTTAGTTTAATGAGAGACTTCCTGGTGCGTGCCTTGGGCCGGTGTATTCTTAAATCTATTATTGCTCGTCTGTTGATGTAGGCAAGAATGAGTTCTTGCATACTGGGACATTTAGTTATCCTAGTCTCTCTCCTTGCGCTACTTACTAAGAGGAACAGATATGGCCCTACCTTTCGCTATATCAAGTCTTTAATCTGCTATAGGGTGTCTCAACTGCATACTAACCTAACCTGCAGGCAAAACTTGCTGCTGCTGCGGAAGATAAATGGCTGCTGGTAAACTTGCAGTCCACCAAGGAATTCAGCTCACATATGGTCTCTCTCTCTCTCTCTCTCTCTCTCTCTCCCCCCCCCCCCCCAAAACACATTTGGAGCAATCTCGATTATTTCCCTTTAGACTTATATGTTTAATCTAATGGCAATCTCATTTCCCATTAATGGTCGTATTGCAATGCCAAGCTTAACCGGGACACATGGGCAAATGAAGCCGTGGCTCAAACCATCAAAACCAATTTCATCTTTTGGCAGGTGATTATCCTTTTTCCTTTTTCCATCCTCCTCCGTGCTATGTGTAGCGAAGCCTCCCTTCCACTTAAATTGCTATATAAAGAATCTTGTCTAGTTTTGAATTTTTGTTATCATGTGCACCTTTTCTGTCCATGTCTTAGTTTACTATCGTTTTTTAGTTTGTTATGCATTCCTATTTGTTTCCTTTAGTTCCCACCTACCCAAAGGAAAGGAAAAATATTAAGTATGAATAATTATTACAAAAGGATTTCCTTTGCACAGTAAAAAGTTGTTCATCTGTGGAAGCAGTGGTGTTTTATGAACAATGCATTTACAAAGTCATAGCCCCCATAAATGCTCCTGGGGCAGGGGTCACAAAAATTTTGTGTTTAATAGGATTATGACTACTGCATTAGTGGATGCACTGTCAGTCATGTAGCTTGACTATTTCCTTTTATGCCTTCCTGGAGATCATTTACAATGCTTATCATGATAATATGCTATAAATTATCATACTAACTTTTGTATGGAGTGATGGACTATTTCATGAGGATTTTTCCATTTAGTGCTCACTTTCTATTTAGGCTAAGTGTTGGCCCTCCGTTTTTATCCTTGAATATATAAATAGAATTCAGTTTATGGTTACTTTTATTGTATCAGCTAACTAACCTCATGTGACACCGGAAAAGGCAGACAACAATGACAAATTTGAATGGTTTTATAAGTCATGTGAGGCATGCATGAACTAAAATGTTGATATGGAGTGTCACAGTGACTGACATACTTGATAGTCGAACTATTATAGTAGTGTGCTTATATCATAAGAGTAGCCCTTATAGTAGTGTGACTTCCCCACTTTGGATAGTAATAGTGGAAGGCAAGCTAGGATTAGTGAGGCAAAGCCGTTTACCCTCCCAGAAAAGAAACTGCCTACTATATCTATTGATCTATGACTTAGGAGAGCTCAATCGATGTTTGTAGTCACTTTCAGAATCAGATTTAGGTCCGTAATTTGTGTTCCTCAATTTCCATTCTGTACTGGCTGTTAACAGAGTTGGTTTGTTGGCTCAAGATTCTTCTCCGTGGTTAATGTTTGTTGTCTCTAAGAATTCCAGTCAGTTGTTAAAAATAATCAGCATTGCCATTCTTGGCTTTGCTTGGCCTTATCTGTAGTTGGATTGGGTTTATTCTAGTTGGATGGGAGGATAATGCTGCATAGAACATTTGCTTTTAGGAGTTAGGACATCATCTCACTGACTAGACCTCAAAGACAAATTCCTAGCAAGCCCTTGAAGGACGAGAATATGAATAATCTTTTCTATTTAAATTGATGCACTTTCTATTGTATGTTTGCATTGCCTCTCTTGAGATGTTAATCTTTTATGCTGGCCTCTCAAATGAAACTCTATTGAATACTTTGACAAAGTGCATTTTATTCTTTATCCTACTAATTTAAGTACACTTGGAAGATCCCATGCATCAGGTTTACACTGCATCTCATCCATGATAGTAGAGAAAAAGAATTGTCAATATACATGTGATTCTTTTATGTGATCTGTGTTAGCATGAGTTATATTTAGGAAACTATCTCTTACACATGATGACAACAGACTTGATAAAAAAATAGTGGACCAGATTGGCAAAACAGGAAGATAATGTTTTTCATTCTTGATGTGGTATATGAATAATGGGAGAGTTGACATATTGTGCTTTATTTTGATTTTATAGAGTATGTGATCATTTTCTTCATGAATAATGGCTACTTAGTCTCTAGCTTTTACATTATTTATCGAAATGAGTGTTTGCATGATATTCAGCATTGGGATCTGCATGGAAGTTTTCCTTGGAGTGGAACATTCTTGTTATTTAGGGAATCTTGCTAGTTTCCTCACTGAGGTAATTAGGAGCGTGGAAATGGAATCATAATCATTCCAGCCAAGAATATGAGGAGTTATAAACTTGGTGAGAAAGTGGTGTCCTTGCTTTCAAGGAAATGACCTATCTAGAAAAATCTGACTCGTTCCTTGACATGGTCCACTAATGCTTGTATGGGCTTGACTACCAATATGTCCAAATTGTGCTGGAGTCTGCCTCAGGAACTTGTGCTAATCACCTTTAGAGTCTCACATTACATGTTTGGACACCCCATGAAATGCGAGTGGAAGTTTGTACATGCATAAGAAGATGAGCTACTCGAGGATGAAAATTAGTTTGTCTCTATGTTTGCTCATTTGCATACGATGGGGAAATTTTAACATCTGATGTCTGAATATTTTCGAGTTAGCCTTGCATGTATGATCATGTTTGATACTATCACAAATTAGACCAGCAGTAGTACCAATTCACTTTGTGTATTTCAGTGGGGGCAAACTAAATAACATAAATTTAAGAAATTCAATGATATGTTTCATCATTTTGGTGTCACGTAGCTAAACTAATTGCAATTTCACCTACAAACAAAGAAAAATTAACCTGTTTAATTGCAAAACAATATTTTCTTCTTGGTTTTCTTTTCCTTTTCCACTTATCAATTTCCCCACTTTATGGAAAACATGTTCATTTGTTTACTGCTATAAAATGCTTTTTTAACCAGTATAATCAGACAATATGTCTATATTACAGTTTTCACATGCATTTATTTTAAAGGTCAAAAAAATTCTCAAAAATTTGATTATATTTCCTGCATCTATTTAATTTATTTTTCATCTAGGGTTTTTATTTCATTTGATTGACAAGACTATTGGTCTTTATTGAGTCAACATTTATTAATAGTTGATGTAAACACACTCATCAAATGAACTATGATTTAGGTGGTTTAACAAACTAATTTACTTGAAGTTCCACTTGAAATTGTTACTAAAACTTATTTGAGCGTGACTTGAGAAGCGTAATAATTCAAGTTCAAGCCAAGTTTATGGGTTTGTTTAGTTGAGGAGTTGAGTTTTAGTAAGATATTACTTGGTATTTGTCTTCATAACAAACAGACCAGAATTCTGCTTGTGATAACTCAATTAGAAGCCCAAGCTTGGTTTGCTTGGGCTTAATTCATAAAGTTAATAAACTGATCTCAAGCCTAATTTTAAACTTTTCAAATTAAGAGTCATCTAAGAACAGTAATGTTAAGTTCATTTATAACCCTACTTATGATAGTTCGTTGTTGAGAGTTTAAGTTTGGATTGGATATTAATGGCACGCTAATTTTATAAACTATGACCCTATGAATTATTGACAATGTAATTGTTCCTATGTTATTCTTAAAATCATCATGCACGAATGATAAACTTTATGAAGTTATAAGAAATGATACAAAGTTACCTAAATGTTATTCAAAGGACTACACATCTTTTGCTCCTCATATCAAGTGCATTACCATACTAATGTGTGAAAAAAAATGTCAGAATTAAAAATCCACTTGAAATTGGTGGGTGATTCTTATGTAAAGATTAAAAATGCAAACATTTTCAGTTTTATGTACATAAATGTACAACAAAGTTAGTTTGAACTCCCTCGGTGCATGATGTTGATTCAATTTTGGACATATTTTTAGTTTGTAAAACAATTTATATCCTCATAGTTTTTCAAAAAGTCAAGACTTAGAAACTATAGAAAATAACTCTTCATGGCCAATGGGGAATTCTAGTAAACATCTTTTTGAAGTTTTTTGAGTTTTCCACAACTCGATAGAAAGTTGGAAAACTGGAAATGTGCATATATATATATGTATATATATATTTCTATTCTTGTAGTGCTTTGGCTATATTCTTGGAGAGGAATGTGAAGGTTTCTAAAATCAAGATCTTTGAAAATTTCCACCTAGGAGCTTCTTCGTTTTCTTTTTCTTTTTTCTTGTCGGGTGGTGGGGGGTTGAAAATTTGCAAATAACTATTAGTAAACATTAACTTGTTAAAATATTTACATTTTTAATGGAAACAAATGAAAGGGTTTTTAGGAAAATTTTGAAAATGGAAAAGTGGAAAAGGAAAAGAGAACCAAAAAATGAAAAAAAATTGTTTTTCCAACTAAATGAGGTCTAAATGATGAATATTCTAATTTAGATAGACAAGAAAGATTCATTTTGAGCCTATAAGTTAAGGAAGGAGAATATATGAACTTTTGTTTGATGATAATGATAAATATTATTATTTGATGTGAGTGTTTTAAGAACGATATTTCAAGTTTGTTAACAAATTTTTTTGTTCTTGTACATTTGTGATGAGTTGTGCTTATTAATTGCTATCTTTTTATTTGTTAAACTATGAGTTGATAATTATTGTCATAACTATTTTTGGTATTTTAACTATATTATTAGTTTTAATAAATGGAACTCATTTTGAGAACATCCTGTGTACATACTCATAGTAGGCGCATCATTTCTATCAGGCATGCCCTTGCACCTTAATGCGCCTTTAACAACATAGGCTTCTGCTACTTGTTTTTGAAAATTGTCTGATTGTGTTTTAGGTAAGTAGTATATCATAGGGCACTAGGATTATGTTCGGTATTGTGATTAAGCAGGTATATGATGATACAAGTGAAGGGACGAAGGTCTGCACTTACTACAAAGTGGATTCTGTTCCTGTTATTCTTGTCATTGACCCTGTAACAGGCCAAAAAATGCGGTCATGGAGTGGAATGATACACCCAGACAGTTTGCTGGAGGTATATGTTAAATATTTTTCATTTATCTACTTGCTGAGTGCTCTATCACTAATTCAGATTCAGAAGTGGGGCCTGAACTTCTTTTTTAACCAATTTTGCTGATAGAGATTTACATGAATTAGTCTTGCTGATATTTGAAATGAATATTTTGAATTATAGGCTCTATTGCAGTTCATGGATAGCAGTCCTAAGAATCATAACGTGTCACTCTCCCACAAACGTCCAAGAGACAGTTATCAGACCCCTGCTCAACAATTCCAAAATGTGCTTGCTTCTGGTATTATATCTGCTCTTCAGCTTATATTTAGTGTGGTTTGGACATTTATATGGGCATTTCTTTTGTTCATAGTATGTGGGAATTTCTTACCTACTTAATTTTCTTTATGGTATTCTATGTTCTGAATCTATCCCATTTATTCATAATGTTACAAAAGATTTGAAATTTAGCTTGATTTGCAATCTAGCATGCTCTTCTATTGAAAGAACAAAGAAATAGATTTGGTGGGATGCCATGACCTGATTTTTTTATTTTAGTGTGGTTTGGAGTATAATCTATTGGCTTCCATTATGTCCTGATATTCATTCTGGTTTTTATTAGTTTGTGATTGCATTTGAGTAAGTCTTGCATATGGATGGTCAACTGCACTCAGTATTGTGGCATCATATATTTGGTGCTTCCTTGTGAACCTATTTCCAACTAAGAGCAGATGAAGTTGGCTATCATTGATGGGGAGAGGTCTTCTGGTTAATTTTTTTAGAACTTGAGATGCTTCTGAGAAGCATGTTAAATGAGGATATTCTTTTTAGTTATCTGAGCTCTGAGAATCATCAAGCATGATTTGTACCCTGCCAGCGTGTCAAAATGCAGGGGTTTAAGGCAGGGGCAATTGTGAAGGCTAAAATTGTCACCTTATACAAATTGCTGAACTTTAAATAGGTGGATTTTGTCGTGGTTTTGTTTCTCCAGATTTTCTTTTCAGAACAATAATCCTCTGAGCTTGTTTTTATGCTATGTTTTTGTGTCCTCTGCAATAATAAAGCTGCAATTATTGCAGGAAGCTCCAATTTTGAGGTGCATACACACTGTTATCACGCAGTTTGTGAAAATAAATATTTATCACATCGTGGGCCTAATTAGTATTAGTTATTATCTGATTATATTATCTAATTTTCATCTTAGCATTTATTCAAATTCTTAAGAGCATGATCCTTGGCACAAAATATAAAGGCTTAAACCGGTTCAAACCTCAGAAATAAACAATTCAGATCACAACATATCATTTATTTATATTTGAGGTACATTGTGACATGAAAGTATCTGGTTGAACCGACATAAATAACTTTTCTGCAATGCAATGTTGAGGCTACATGCACCTGACTCTCTCCAAACCTGATGACTTGGGAGCCTCATACACTGTCCACCATTTGGATTTATTTGAAAATTTTAATTAATTAATTGTTTATTTCTTGGATAAGATTTTAGATTAGAATAGCTAGCTTTCTATTAAATTAACTAGTCAATCTACAAATAGAGTAGGTATACATACATTGTTTCATCAGTTGAATGGTATTTGAGTTATTGTTTTGACATTATTCCTGGTGGTGATTAGTTGTCTCAGACTAATAGGTATCAGAGACAATTTGCTCGTTGCTACCAGCGCTGCTGATATTCAATATTTAATCCAAATGCTTTCTAAACAACGCTGACTGTCGATCAGCACCAACCGCCCCTGCCCCCTGACCTCACTGAACAAAGCAACCCTAACTGCATAGCTTTGTAGCACTTAACCTTCTTTAAGCCACAATCACTTTTGTCCATGAACCCAATCTCAGAACTGCCACCACCAACTACAGCCACCTTAGCAATTGCCATTCACAAATTCAGGAGTTGCTAGCAGCCCAAACTTAACCCACAAATCGGTTGAACATTTAGCTTTTTGAAAGGCCCAAAATTTTCACAAACTATCTGGCACATCCCCTTGATCTTAATACTAGCCCTCTTTATGACCACTTCTGTCTAAACTACCACCCCTTGGAGTGGAAGGTGAGAAAGATATGATGATGGAAATTACTGCTGCCCATCTTACTGGCAAAACTATAATGGAGAAAACAATGAAACCATGGGAGAGACACTCCCAACTTTACAATTATTTTTCCAAGCATATCTTATCTTGGAATTGTCGTGGTGCGACTAGAAAGGGTTGCCATAGTGAGCTGGAGGAAATTATTGGGAACCAAAAAGCCAAAAAATTTTGTATACTTGAATCACCTATCAGGGGAAGCAGGAAGAGAAGATTATCCAAATATTAAGCTATGATGGTACATCAGTTAGTGAAAGCTAAATGCTTCTCTGGGTGAATCTGGGTCTTTTTGGCAGAATTCAGCTGTGAACATTGAAATCGTATCAATCTCTGAACAAGTGATACGTTACGTAATTAAAAATGATCTAGGCTCTCCATTTTGGATACCGTCTGTGGTTTATGCAAAGACACACACAGTTCATCTTTGGACGAAACGTCTGGGAGGAGATGGAAGAATTCTCAAGTGTTAACAACCTCTCATGGTGCTCCATTGGAGACTATAATGTTATACTGTATACAGATGAAATGCAAGGACCATCCAGCCTAAGCAAATGTCTACAGTTTCACAGATTGAGAAACGTGGATTGACTGACCTGGGATGCAAGGGTCTGGAACTCACCTGGTAGAATGTGAGATCACCTCCTGCCTCAGTTTAAAGAAGGCTTGACAGGGCTCTAGCATTGGAAGAACGGAAGTGTAAATTCCAGGCGTGCACTACCATCTATCTGATTGGAGTACCATCTGAACGTAGCCCCATTTGTGTTGACAGCTCTGGAGATAGCCACCAAAGAAGAAAACACAAACCATTCAGGTTTGAAGCTATGTGGTGCAAACATTTGGAATTCAAAGAATTCACTAAAAAAGCCTGGAGCAGCATAACAGGTAATGCTATTGAGAAGTCAGACAAGATCAAAGAAGTATTGGTTGACTGGAATAGAAGTGCTTTGGCAATATATTTCATGCAATGAGTAAACTCTGTAGACGCATCAAGGTTGTCCAGGAACAGGAACTATTTTGCAGAACAGATACTTTGGGACTGAGAAGTTTAGAGACAGAGCTCATAGCCCAGTATAGAGAAATCCTAGACAAGGAGGAAAATTTTTTGTTCCATGAATTAATAATAGTATTGATAATCGCAAGTGCATGATGTCGTAGCAAGTAGCATAATGATAAGTGAGTATCATCTCACAAGGAAATGAATTGTTGCAATAGTTACCAAAATTGTTTTTATCCCAATTTTATCTAAATGACCGACGTGGTAAAGAAAAAATGACTGACAATTAGACTATGGATTCTAAAATAACCGATGCAAAGGATAATGAGAAGCTATTAGGGTATTATTGAGTTTACCTAAATATTTCTATGTAATGTCTCAAATTGCTCATGCTAAAAGTTCTTCAATTATGACAATTAAAGCAACCTCACTAATTAATGTTCCCTTTCAGGTTATATTAAAACTCTAATTACTAATCTATTCACTATATCTCTATGTGAATAAACTGAATAATCAAGCATTAGGATCAATTTGTTTCATTCAAAATTGCATGAATCCAAGTAGCATATCTCTATCTGTAATGAAACCTATATTACTTATCTCAATATAAAGAAAATATGTAAATCTTCTCTCCGTTTCAACATACATCATCAATTTATTCAAATAGTTATCAAACATTCAAAAGTATTAAGCAAAAATAGAAGTAATCATAATATAAAGAAATTATTACATGAAATAAATTCAAGGAAATATAGTCCTAGTTAGGCTACATTAAAAATCCCTAGCAAGAAAATTTAGTTCATGATAGAATGAACAACTAACATGATAATCCTAGGGTTCACCTTCTAAAAGAAAGAAAATAAATTAAAGAAGATAGGAAGAAGAAAGGAAGAATCTTTGCCCCTGAAATTTCTGCTGCTATTTTCTTTGCTGGCCAATCCTCCTCTTCTCTGGAATTTCTGTTGTTGTTGCTCAAAGCTGGCCGATCTTGCTCTCCTTTTTTCCTGCCTCTATTTCTTTCCTTTATAAAGAGTTTTTCCCTTCCCTAATCAGCTTCCAAGTGTCAACATATGAGAAGAAGAATATTCTCTTCTAACCACCGCCCCCCCCCCCCAAGTTGTTAAATGCTGAAAATCTGCTGTGGGATTTTCTCAACTTAATACCTGGAAACTTCAATTTTTTATGTGGATTTTCTTAACCCATTTATCTTAACAACAGAAATTTTAGCTCCCATTAATCTTGAGTGGAGGTAAATGACCATTCTACCATTCTTTTGTTAACAGTTTATTTCCTGGCACGATAAAGTATAAAAGTTAATCAGTATTTATTTAAAATAAAGTATTTAGCACAAACAAGCTTTGAATAATATATCAAATTTAATCCCAACAAATAGATTGGCTCCCCTATGGTTAAATAATTACCAAATACTTCTTCTCTACAACGATCAATTAAAGAAAACACAATAGTATTACAATTCTCAATGATGATGATGAAAACTGGAGCAGTGATAAAGAAGTGTTAAAGAGATTGACCGTGAGGCACTTTGGGAAGCTTTTCCTTGATCCAGAAGTCAACTGTAGTGAGCACCTTCCAACTCAATGGCCTACCACGAATGAAGTTGATGTGGTTAACTTTGTGATCCCTTCACTTTGGTGGAAGTTAAAAGTGCCCTTTTCTAAACGAAGGCTTTTAAAGCACATGGCCTGGATGTATTCCAAGCAATCTTCTTTCAGAAGACCTGGGGACTATCTGTACCAACCACTAACATTTGAGGTCAGGATCAACACCAAATCTGATCTCTGTAACCTGGTGAAAGAGGCTTTTACAGACAGTATCCTCCCTGGGGCATTAATCACACTCATATTGCTCATATCTCGAAGACCAGAAACCTTCAATCAGTTCAAACCTATTTCCCTTTGCAATATGATCTATAAAGTGATCACCAAATGATTGTCTAAAGATGAGGCATCCTCTTAACCTCAGAAGCCCCGTGAAGGCTAGCTTTCTTCCCGGGAGAACTCAACATAACAACACGCTTTTGACCCGACAGTAATTCTTATGCTGAGTAAAGCCATAGGCAGGGATTTGGGTCTAGCAATGAAGATAGACTCATCCAAGGCTTATGACAGGATTTGATGAAACTTTGTCAGGCAAACCTTGACCTCTCTCAAACTCCCCTAAAATCTCACCGCTCTTGTAATGAAGTGCACACTACTACCTCCTTTATTCCCTGGAATAGTGAGGTGTATGAACATTTTTTTCCTTCTTGTGGCTTAAGGCATGGAGATTCTCTCTCCCTTATCTCTTTTGTCCTATGCATTGAGAGGTTTGCTCATCTGATTAACCTGGGTGCCATCTCTGGGAGTTGGAAATCTATGAAAGTTTGTAATAGAGGAACTTCCTTCTCCCATCTGCTTTTGGCAGATGACTTACTCCTATTTTCCAAAGCCAGCAGAAGACAAGTCCAGAATGCTATATCCATCCTGGACACATTTTGCAAAGCTTCAGGGCAAATGTATCAATCCAGAGAAATCACAAGTGTTCATTTCACCAGAAGTCAAGGAGGAAGCTATGGAAATTGAGAGGAGTTGCAGTTTTAAACTGGTCAAAAATTTGGTAGGTACCTTGGGGCAGAATTATTCATGGGAGGATCACCCAAGCACACTATCAAGAAATCATTGAGAAGGTTAGCAGGAATCTGCTAGATTGGAATTCCAAATATCCATCAGTGGCTTGCAGGGGTCTCCTCATCCAAACTGAGCTTCCTATGACATAATGCAATCTCATGCTCTTCCAGTAGGGGCATGCAAGCAACTTGACTGCGTTAGTAGAAATTTTATTTGGGGAGACAAAAGAACCCGTATGGTCGAATGGGAAGAAATCTGCACTCTAAAAAGAGTTGGGGAACTAGGGCTTAGAAGTACAAAAGAAAACAACATGGCCTTGCTAGGAAAATGGGGCTGGGAACTTATGAAGGGATCTGAGAAATCCTGGCCACAGGTACTTAAAGCAAATTACATGCAGAGTAGTGACATCCTCTTGGCCAAAGTTGAACAAAGAGCTCCTAGCACATGACGCATATCTAAGACAATAGAGCTGATAGCAAAAGTACCAATTGTTCCATTTGCAATGGGGAGAAAAATTTGAAGGACGGATTGGTTGGGGATAAACCACTCATATGCCAACTTCAAATTACTGAGGATGAGACTAATCTCAGAGTGGGTGACATCATTCTTCCTGATTGTTCATAGAGCTGGGACTAGATTAGAGGTAAGCATTCTGATAGAGACTGCTTGCTAGTTGAAGGAATTCAAGTCTTCACTGGATCTAGATTTGTAGGTAGTGTTGTTTGGAAAATATCGGTATCGGTGTTAATATTGATCGCGATTATATTAGTTTCGGATTTATTTGACAAAACGTATTGGTATCACAGTATTAGAAGGAAATTTTTTTTTTGAGACTTGTAAACTAGTAGGGCTATATAGATTGATATATTGTGATATGTCGCTAATATAATAACATATTGCGATATTATTGCAGTATTGGTAATATTGGTATCAGGGATCCTTGATATCAACACATATCGATCGATATTTGTATTTATTTGGAGCGATTACAGATGGTACTATAACGTGAAAGATGCTTATGAATTCCTCTAGCAACAACCATCACATGAAGTTGACCCATTTGACAGAGTTTTGAAACTGAAACTCCCTCTGAAATTCAAAGCCTTCATCTGGCTGTCTCTGAAAACAAGTGGCTTACAAATGTCTAGAGAAGAGGAACATGACCAATGATGTGACCTTCTCACTATGTAGTAGCCCTGAGACCATTGCACACATCCTCAGAGACTTCCCAAAGGCAAAATTTGTGTGGAAGAAAATCCTTGGCCAGGAATATGAACCAGGTATGCATTATTTCCTTTTCATGGCTAGATCAATGAAACAATCCTCAGTAATGGCAAAGACCTCTGGTCCTATACCCACATGGCTGGTCTGTGGCTCCTCTGGACATGGAGAAATAAACTAGCACTTGGGGGAGGGTTTCTATGATGACCTCCGTCCAGCCAGAAGAGTGCTTTGCTGGCTACACAACTTCTAAGAACAGACCCTATTAACTCAATCATACTCAGTCTTACACCACTATGCTAAGAGGACTAGAATGCAGGATCCCCCAAAGGTTCAGTGCAAGATATTGCAGATGCCTGTTTTAATTCTGAAAAACTGGCTAGTGTTGGGGTGTGGGAAAATATGATCAAGGAAAATGGCAATTCAGATTCTCTGGTTTCCTTGGGGAAGTGGATATCCTCACGTTTGAACTGAAAGCCATCTTGTGGGCAATCCGGATGGTGTGGGACAGAGGACTAAACTAGTTATCGTGGAATCTGATTCACTTATGGCTGTCTGAGATAGAGATTCCAACTGCTGAGAATGATGGGATAGGAACCTTACAGTGGAGAGCAAGAAGCTGATATCAGGGGAGTGGAGATGCCATGTTGAGCACACCTTTGAGGAAGGTAACTAAGCTGCGTATATAGTAGCAAGAATGGGGGTGAAAGTTTTCCCCCCAGGAACACTTTGTTACCGCCTGACTGATCCCTTAGGTTCTTTTTCTTCTTGTAAAGTAATTGAGAAATGGAAAAACTTTTGTAACAAATTTTTTAACAAACCCAGAATGCTGTGAGACCATTCAGAAATTGCTGTCAACCTTCTATCCGACCTACTTGACACCAGCCATCCTGGATGTCCTTCTTCCACCAGGAAGTCCACACATTGCTCTGCTGTGCTTTTGATCTATGAACATACATATGCTTCCCTTCCTCTGTTTTGTTACATAGTTCCTCTTTTTAGTTGACCTTGGTCAGATAGTGTGCTGGGGGGTCTAGTTATTCTGCCAAACAGGTCCATCCTTGTTTGATGAGTTTAGCTGAAGGAATGCTTTTCAAATACAACAAATCTAGGCCATGGATCCTCAAGCTTTGCAACAGTATTTTGGAATGTCATGACGAGAATGTTGCAAGTGTTCAGGCTATATACATCACAAATACTCGGAGCTGTTTACTGGTGAGCATACTGAAGAGGGATGAGAAAAGCACAAGACAACTAGAAGAAATTGTGGATGACACTATTAAGTTGGAGCTGTATAGAGACAAAACTGGGTTGGCCATGTGTGATCCTAATGGTCTCATCTGAAAATTTGTCTGCCAACAAGAGAAAGAACCTGCAGTAAAACCAGAGTTATCCTAAGATTTTAAATTGCGTCTCACTTTAAATAATATTGAGCTGCTCATGCCACATGAATTCTTTGAATTATCTCCAGGGGAGCCTTTAAACTTTCTTTGTAAGAGCCTGATCATGCAGCTCCAAAGAGAAGCCAGTTTCATTTGGTGCATTCTCTGTTTGTACTGCCCCAACACTTCAAAACTCGAGGGAAAGTTTTTTATTTATTTATAACAAGGTGAGTATGATGGAATATGCAAAAAAATATATTTATTGCATCAAGGGCCTATAATTTGTTTTATTTCACTAAATTGTCTAACTGCTATCATTTTATTCATGTGTTTAGATTATTTTCATTATCTACATAAGATTTCAAATCGAATAAGTAGTATTTAGTCAAGATTGGCAAGGACATCTATAGATATCATAGTTTATTCATAATTTATTAAGAGTCAAAATTGAATTTGAGTTATTGTTTTGTGATTATCCCTGAGGGTAGTTACATGTTCTACATTGGATTCTCCATGCATGTTTTGTCTGACTCATGTGGAGACTTGTCTTTCTGTGATTGAGGCCCAAAGGATTGCTGTCCTGGACAAGAATTAAGATGTGAAATAATATTAATTTGATGTGCATATGTTAATATGATAAAGATGAG
Organism: Nepenthes mirabilis; assembly: GCA_025585075.1. Classification (NCBI taxonomy): domain Eukaryota; kingdom Viridiplantae; phylum Streptophyta; class Magnoliopsida; order Caryophyllales; family Nepenthaceae; genus Nepenthes; species Nepenthes mirabilis. The sequence goes on from JAODPA010075934.1 coordinate 33,414, forward strand.
ACAGCACAGTGGAACTTATAATGGATATGAGGTATGCCTAAATTCCACGGGCAAATAAGGTCACAGGTATTGGTTTTGGAGAAAGGCTGACCATTTTTCTGTGTACTTTTTCCAGTTGTGGAGGTCAGACATCAGGTTGCACCATTGCAAGCATATGGAAAGGAAAAAACTAGTAATAAGATAGTTGACGGGTTGGATAAAAGTGGCTGAGAGTATAAATGAGATTTCTTTGAAGATCATGCATGAGGCATTGCCTTGTTTCTTTTGGTGGGCAGATGATGTTTTATTGGTAAACTGGAGTCAAATAGTTAGTGGATTTGCAGCAAGAACGGTTTTCAGGTACAGGCATCAGGAAGGATGAGGACTGTGGAAATCTAGTTGCTGGCATGACTCATGAGGCATCACACGGCAGAGATTGGGAAATAGCCTATTTGTTTTGAAAAATTATCAAACATTCTTAAGGATGTTAATCAGGTTGTTTGCGAGGATTGTTGTTTGCATTTGTTGCTTGTGGTCTGGTGGTGAATACCTAACCTGTAAGCCAGAGCCATCGTGTAGAATGAATGAGTTCTGACTTATGTTTTTGGGTTGGGGCATTGATAAGGAAGATGTGGCATTCCCTTGGCTGCTATGGCAATTACTGTGCTGGTTCTTGGTCTAGTACTAAATTAGCTTCTCCAAATATTCTCAAACCAAAACTCCCAAGTGGAATTGAACAAGATGCTACGGATATAGAACCTTGTACTTGTCTGGCAGGCACAAGGGACTGCGAGTCAAGCTTGGATGAGACTTTATAGAGACTCAATTATTAGCAATATCTGTTCAAATATTGGTTTGGCCTACTGTGCCACACACTGGAGTGACCTGTTTCACAGATACTGTTCTCAGCCTTGGACCCAAAGAATGTTATGGAAGGAATTGTGTGCTGAACGTTGTCCTCGCAGCATCTTTGATTGGCAAACTGAAGTCAAAGGATCCCAGGAGTAATTTAAAGAGTTGGTTGTTGTAAGATATGCAAGTTTAATTTTACATTGGCTTACCCATTTTTCATTTTGAAAGGAGGATGCTAGTAAAAGTGGTGAAGTTATTCTGAGCAGCAACATGGACCTCTTAAGTCAGAGTGAGTGATAGATGCCTGCCTCAGCAGCAGATGATTTCAAAGACAGGAGGTTAATTTGACTCTTCCTGGGATGCTTGATGTTTGTTCCACAGAGGTGCCGCAATTGTTTCAAGTTTTATTGAATGATCAAGAGAATGCTTAACATAATGATGAAGATTCTAACTATCTTGTTTATTTCCTGATTGAAGTTGGGTGGTCTTGTTGTAGTCCTGCTCCATTATAGGTATCCTCTAGACTGAATAGAGCTTGCCTATAGCACCTGGCTTTCTCTGGCGCATATCAGCTTTGCTGTGGTTACCTTAGCTTTGCTACACTTTCAGGGTAGAATTCGACCTTTAAGAAATGGCAGATGGTCTTCTCAATACACATATCATGATAGGAATTGGGTTCAAGCTCTTCCTAGCCCCTTCTCATTCATTAATGGACTCCTGACGTATATAAAGGAGTGCAGTTCTTTTGAAAAATTCCTACCCCTCTATCTATTTTTGAGATGTTTGGGTTTTTCAAAACTCCATGGACATGCGGAAAAGAAATGTTATCTTAACTGGGACCAAGACATCTCTTTCACTTGTTCAAATAACAATTAAGGTGAATCAGAGTCAGTAAAGTTGCTTTTGATTGTGCCGAAAACCAATTTTAATCTTTGTTGTACAAGCTGGTTGCAGTCAGCAGGAAGAACTATGCACCTATGAGGTTCTTGAAAAAAAAATAAAAAAGAAGAGTGATGGCTATTTCTCCATTGTGAAAGCTATCGAGTCTTTAGAGGGCCTTTTCTGGAGAGAGAATAAGGTATATAATTGAGGAGGCAAAGGGGATGAGGATGCTAAACAGAAAACTAACAAGTGGTATGATGTGAATTGTCAGGAGACTATTTATTATAATTTTGATTGTGATGCAGGTTTTCTAGATGAGATGTGACTGATATTCAATATTTAGGGTCCTGATGGGCACTTTGGCGGTTTTGATGTATGTTAAACTCCAATGGTTGATTTGGAATAGGTCCAAATCTTTGAGGATGTCAGAATGGATGGTAAGAAATGGGATGAGGATGATATCAATAATTTGCATTGGAGGTAGTCTCCCTGGACAAATCAGTTTTATTTTTCACTTTCCATGTCTAGAGAAAATAATCTAACTGAACTGTGGAATAACTGAGTAAAAAGGAAGGATATTTTGTTTCTTATAATGTTTGATTTTTTCAGCTTGTCTTTCTTACGTCCAAGCAGTGATTTATAGAGTATTTCAGATACGTGAAGATTCTTCTTTGAAAAAGGTCCTTACCACAACTTGTCATTTGCAAACTACAATATTAACTTTCCTTCAAATGAAAAGCATTTTCAACTTTGGTAAAATAATAATGGGATTGGGTGATTCAAACTTATGATCTTCTGGGTAGGGAATATAAAGCATTCTCAATGTGGAAAAAGACAGTTTGGAAAGCTGGTCCAGATTTTCAATTTAGCCGCAAATCATAGCCTATAACCTGGGTGACTTGGTATTGTTTCCTCTTTCCTGGAACAAGGTCTAGTGTTAATTCTCATCCAAACTTTTGGAGACACACCCCTCACAAATATGTATGTAGTTCTCCTCTTTTGGATGTACAGAAATTATTTGGAAGTGAGAGTAGAGCATTAGTCTATCTAGCTGAATGGATTGTGCTGATAACCATCCAATGTCAAAGGACTTTGCCAATGTGGTGAATATCAGGCCATATTTTATACCTTTCAAACGGTGTAGTACCTTGTAGATTAGGCCAATTGTAATTGAAATTGTTAGATATTGCACAAAGTTGCTGGCTTTTGTATATGTTCCGACTTCTCACACCAGCGCTTGTTCTGACTTCCGGCATCGGAGCTCTTTAATATGAGTTGGCACTCTTGCTGCAATCAGACTGTCCTTGATTTGATTGGATCGGGCTGACTTTCAGTAATTTAGATGTTGTAGTACTCTTTTACATTCAACTCCTGTATAATAATATTTTTTGCTTTGCCAATCTTTGGTCAGAACAGAGTGGTATAAGAAAGAGGTTTCCGTGGTATTTTTATGTATCTTTCTTTATTAAATTCTTTATCTGAATATAATTGTGTCGGCATAAAAATCTGAATTTGGTGGGCCCAATTTCTGCAGTTGAGACTAATGAAGAAGATGAAGAAGTGCAACAAGCTCTTGCAGCTTCGTTAGAGAGCATGAAACAACCTGATGAATTTGCTCCCAAAGCTGAGAATGCAGTCACTACAGATAATGAGGGAGAAACATGCTCTACAAATAAGCCTATATATCCACTTCTTCCTGATGAACCTAAGGGTAACAGAAACCTCATTTGCAGGGTTGGATTTCGTCTCCCAGACGGACACAGGGTTCAGCGTAACTTTCTGCACAATGATCCAATACAGGTTTGAATTTTCTTTGAAGCTTACTTGTACTTTATTTTGGTCCTCTCTGCATTTGAATCATTTAGAAATCCTCCAGGAATTGCTTGCCACCATTTTTTAATTAGTCTATGTTTGCCATTTTGATACCATTAAGAGATTTATTATAAGATGCTTGTGTAATTGCTAAGGACTCTATGAATGAGCGAGTTGCATTTTGATATGGTCTTTTGTCTTGATTAATGATGGATGTTGGATGTCATAGGTTGGGATTGAGGCTGTTGCTCGAGGAAAACAAAATATGGCTTAGGCCCAAAAGAAGCTTTAATGTGTATCCCTGATTTTGGGCTACATTTGTCCTTCTACAGGTTAGTTATTAACGACCTCCATAGTAACAACTAGATGTGGTCATGGATCTGGGGAAAGAATGTGTGGGCCAAGGCAGAGTTCCTTAGACCGTGCACATAATTGGGCCAGCCAGGTTTTGTTTTTGACCCATCCATCTGCCATGCAACCGGGTCTGGAGCAGCAAAATGCAAACTTAGGAGCTGAACCTCATCCCATTACCACAGGGGAGATTGGGATCTGTAATTGATTGTGCCTCCTGTTAATTATGGGATCCGCAGTCACAATCTAAATCTGAGAACTCTATATCCATTGTGCCAGCAAGAGAGTATGAGCATAGTTACTGGTTTGCTGTTTGGGACATAGTACACTGGAGGCTTTGTGATTTCCGGCGACTACTGTTAGGCAATTTAGAATTTGCATATTATGGTATATAATTGTTGGGCATAGTTGTGAAAACTGACATTGAAAGAGGCTGAAGACATGATCCTTCATAATTTAGACAAGAAACACTGCTATTGATGACATTTACCTATTAGAGGTTGGTAGTGCGTCGTGTTTGTGATAGTTCTTCTATGTGGCGCCATTAACTTAGTGCGTCGAGTTTGTATGATCTGATGATGTCTGACTTTGAAATTCCAAGGATGACTGTGACAGTTCTTTACCCCATTTTTCCTCGATTTCCTATTCATTATTTCACCAAAGTTGACTTCTGTTTTCTTGTATTATATTGTGCTGGAATGCTGAACTGCTGTTTACCATTTGGCCTTGTTTTGCAGTTGTTGTGGTCGTTCTGCCATTCCCAACTTGGAGAGGCCAGGACTCGACCTTTTTGCCTGACACAGGCAATACCAGGTGCTTCCAAATTCCTAGATTACGACTCCAAACTATCCATTGGAGACTCGGGACTTGCCGACTCGATGATCTCAGTTACTTGGGAGTGAAGTTTTTTATTCGTCTGTCTTTGTGCTTGGTTACCTGGGATTATAGCTGTTGATCCGGTAAGACTTCTGTTTTAGCCAAAATGTTTTTTTTTTTTTAAAAAAAAATTTTCCTCCAAGTTTGACTGCCTGCTGGAGTTGGGTTGTCGGATCAATTAGCCGAAGCGGAACCCTAGTCCATGAAACCACGGAATACTTTCTGTTTTGAAGTGTTTATTATAATGATGCATACACGCGCACTATGTGGCAGCAAAGAAGTGGTGTTGAGTGGGCGTACTGTGTCGGGTTAGAACTGTAATGTCCTCAGTGTTGCATTTCTTTAGTTGTAATTTTGGAGATATTAATCTAAGAAAATTTGTAGAAAAGTAAAATATTAAGGCATACATACACAGCAATGAGTACTATATCTTTTTGATGCTTAAAAACGGATGACTGATTTACGTATCAACAGTTTTTCTAAATAATTTAACAATTTAAAATTATCGTTATTGCGCATCAAATTTTATATAACGATTATATGCTATGATTTGCACTTATTATTGCATTGTTATAAGGAAAATTGAAGAAAATCTCATCACACGCTCGTTTTTCCCCTCTGAAAAATTTGAAGTAATATATTTTAGTAATATATTGCCAAGGCTTATTACATTTTAATGTCACCTGATACATGTGAATTATGCAAATCCAAAAGATATTCATTTATTGTATTTTCTTACAATGATTCCCCACACCCTCCCTTATCGTATGACATTACATAATCCGAATCAAAAGCATCTGGTATGAATTTGTACTTACAGAGAAGTTAATTGTCTGGTGTGGTATCTTGGCAAGGTTGGGAGAAAAGCTATTGCTCCAATCTTCACAATGAGACTTACATAGTACTGTATCATCTCACACTACTTGTATGAATCCTAGCTTGAATGTTTCGCTGTTGGGTTATATCATGCCGCTTGAGCACTGACCATGACCTGGAATCGTGCGAGGATTCCATGAGTTGCCCATACGAGCCTAAGTTGCACGCTGAGTTACTATTACTAATCCCACACTCGAGTGCATGTGAAGGTTATATCAGGCACCAGCTAGCCAATCTTCAGCTCCGATCAAGTGTTCAGTAAGCATTAACATTGTCAATCTCTCACCGGTGCAGAAATTGTGCGCCATCGTCATCTTTAATGGAGAGACATTTGTGCTCGTTGAGTCTTGTGATCTCAATGCTATTGATGTATGCCCCTTGGGCATCCATCTTTTGCTGGAGATGCTTATAATATCCCATGCATTTACCTGACCAAATTTACGCATCGCACGTGATGACCTGTCTGTACATGTAACACATCATCCTATTGAAACTTCACTCTGGTGATCAAATGCATGCAACATTAACTTAAATGAAGATACCTAATAGCGGAATCAACAAGAACTCGTAATAGTCTTCAAATTGCACAATAACTTGAGGTGAGGCACGAAAATTCTAAAATGTGACAAAATCATCGTCCATAAATGAAATATGATGGTTGCAGCATTTTAGCTAAGTGACTCTCTGGTAAAGAAAGCCGAACTTTTAAGAAACTTGGCCATGTGCCAACCAGCAATTGATAGGATATAATATCCATTGAAGATCATTCACAGCGCAATTGATAATGGCCTGAGAGGCTCAAATGATAATTACACAACTGAGTCATAGCTGAACCGAAGATACTGTAACCTGCTATCTATTTTAATACAACCTGAGCAACTTTGTCATAAAAATCCCTTTTAAAAATGAATGGAATGTGAAAACATAGGTAACCGAGAACGTATGTTTCATCTCCTTTCGTCTGCCACAACTGTTGCTTGTTCCTACTATATAAAATTCTTGGGCGAATTCCAAAATGCAATCTCAAAATACAGGTTAATCAAGTGCTACAACAGTGGATCTACCAAAGCTGCCACTTTCGGTCACTAATTTTGGTTCTTCAATGGCATGGATTGTCGGGCAAGGTAAGGAACATCAACCAAGGTTCCAACAATGGCGTCTCCGATGATTACCTTATCACCCTTTGAAGCAGCTCGCCTCTTGATGTAGCCTAAACCAACATGCTCAGACTCCGTTCTTCCCACTGCATAGCTTGTCAGCTTTCCGACCTGCAAAAATTCCTTATGCGTACAGACTGGAAATCATGGGATCAGGAAAGTTCGAAGAAAAACGTAACAAATGTATCATTGACCATTTTTTTCTTCCTTACTATTTTGCTTCCCTCAAAAGTTCAGACTACTCAGAGTCCAAATGGAGCCTATTAGAAGTAGATGACAGCAGTACAAATAATTAAGTGAAGCAGAAATTGAGGGAGCAGATGTAATCAGAGGATTACCTAAGGGCGAATCTATTGAAGGGGCAGCTTTGATTCTCTCTACTCCACGGTTTTGTTCGAAATGGGCTACTGGCACTGGATTTTCAAAGTGCTTGAGTAGTGAAAGAACTTTAAAATTAGTTTTTCATTTCTCCAATACGACAAACAAGAAGACTATTTTTTTGGGGGGGGGGGGGAGACTGCAAATTTCAGAAGGGACAGGTTATTGGTATCATTGAAATCTAAATGAAAATGAAACCAAGTCCATTTATTCTTCCTTTGATATTTTGTTTCAATGCCTAATTCATGTAGGGGACCCAGCGAAAGATGATTGTAACTAAAATTTTGCTAGGGACACAGACATTAATGCCAGCTGCTCTATGGAACACAAAAACAAAATTTAAAACAAAAGAAAAAACAAAAACAGAAAAAATAAAGAGGGGACACCTTCTACATGGCAAGAGTTATGGAAGAATGAAGCCCCACTCATGGTGGCATTCTCATCATGGCTAGCCTTGTTTCCATTTTTGGAATGTATGAATTGATGGAAAGAAGATTTAGTTTGGAGACACTTTGCAGAGGCACAAAGGGAAGAAGTAAAGGAGGAAAACATTGAAGGTCTCTCTCTTCTCCGCAACCTCTTACATCCTTGAAAAAAAAAAAAAAACAGAGATAATAGTTTTCCAGTGTGAAAAAAACACAATTTAAATAATGGAAGAACATTACTGAAGAGTTTCCCCTACGATACCAACACTATTGGATACCCGGCGGGTCTATTTGCGGAATCCTGTTAAGGGTTTTATCCTCACTCATACTTCCAACAGTAAAATTTCATCCTATCAACTTGAACAGCTAAGATTATAACAATACATTAAAATATGTTGGACTCATTTATGATCCAGCCGTCTAAATTACCTTGATGAAATCCTCCGCATTGAATGGATGGGAGAACTCTATCAACTCCCTCATTGGCTGCCTTCCGAGCTAAGGGTGGGTGACTATCTACCAATTCAGACAACATTCGTGAAAGAATTCAATCTTAAGCAGATAGGTTCCTTTAATTTCCTGACAGAATGCAACAGAATAGCTCTGTGCTCTTTGCTGTCATTGTGTGTTGGGCTAGCATTCTTGATTCCAAAGAAGATGTTGTGTGAAATAGAATCAGTATAAGGATATCTTATGGCCAGGTATTGAGCTTAATAAAAGGAAGAATCCTGTTTTTTGGACAGATGTGTAAGATAATTTGAGAAAGGTTTTGACCTTGAAAAACTCATCACTTGGAACCAATCTGCAATTCAGAAGCTGCCATGGATGTCTATGAAAGACAAATGACTGGTGAGCTGGATCCAAGCATATGACTTTGCCAAGGTTGATATCTGCTCTTTCAAGAGGAAATTTACTTCTACATGTTTTTTGGGGGAAATTTCTTCGCTTTAGCAAGGATAGTTGTGCCCAATAAAAAATCAGGAGCTAGTGTTCAATCAAGAAATCTTATCATCAGCTGAGCAGCATATTGTTAAGGTGGAATGGTGGAAGCCTTTTTGGCAAAATATCTAATATTAATAGGTGCAATTTCATTCCAAAGTGATGAAAGAGGGCCCAACACTAAAGATTTGCTATGTAGCTGCAGCACAAAGACAGATCTGATCCGTGAGATGTGTGGGTCAGATGACAAAAGTCCAGAGCATCTGTTCTTTGACTCCACTTTTTCTCCAGAGGTGTGGAGATAGTCTGCTTGGAATTGACCCCAAGCACAAATAGAATACTTGGAAAGCAAAATCAGATGTTTTTTGAGAAGAATCAAGAGGAGGAAATCAGATAGGTGTAGGCCATCATTTGTAGGCACTATTTATATATTGGGAAAGAGGTTACAAGGAACTTTCAGGATAAACTACTACCCAAAATCAAGTCTAATCATACACGAGATAATATTATAAGTGAAACCTAGTTAAGTCTATTTGTTTCATTTTTTGTGTCAAGTGCATGGATGAAATACGGCACTAGTAGGAACATAGGTCACTGAATATCAATATCAAACATATTAGACAATAAATATCAATATTTGATATATTAAAAGAAAATTTTTTTCATAAATCATAAGTTGACATATAAATATTGGTCACACTAAAAGATAAAACACAATACATTGCCGACACAATGACATATCACGCTTTTTGTAGAATCGAGAGTCTTGATACTGATATATCGACCAATATTTCATTCTTTGGTCAATTGGTTTCATTAGTTTCCTTCAGTTATACTGAATTTGAACTTCAAGAGCCTCCCTTCCCCCTCAAAAAAGAAAAAAAAAATCCTGAAAATGGTTAGTAATTATGATGTATAAATGCTGTACCCCATTTATAGAGTAATACAATTTCTTTGCCCACTTGGTCACCCTCAAAAAAAATGAGTTTGTGTAGTCTCTTTGCTCTGCTTTTTATAAATATAAAGGGAAAGAGAGAGCGGCGCCCAGTACTGAATTACATTAAAAAGTGTGATGACGAGGGAAAATAGCACCTCAAACTCTTGATTTCATTCTTCAAGGTCGATCTTTCTGGTTTGTCTATTTTCAGATCATCATAATGGACTACAGTATCATGCAAGAGACTTCTGCTTACAACATGAATTTTTAGCCAGAGTTTAAAAGTGAAGGATGAGATGAGCAAATTTTGGAAAATATATATACTTGTCATATTAAATATTTCACCCCTGATCACAACCTGTAGACAAAGGAAAAAGAAACCTACCTTTTTCCCATCAACCATGATGGGACTGCCTGGCTCTGCTGGGCCCGATAGGATTATTCCATGGAGGTTCTGTTTCACACCATCATAAGTTATGAGTCTTGAAATAGTCTCTTGCCCTTTGTAGCATCCTAGGAATAGTAATGCAATGTTAGGCTAGGTAGTATGAGTCATACTCAGTGGAGTAAGAAGTTGAGTACCTTTGTTCAAAGAAATTGAGTTCCAGAGGCCAGCCTCCAGAACATTGAATTCATTGGTGAGCTCTTTTCCAGGTTCTGGCCTTCCTGCTCACAGTAACATATAAGATAAACTCTGCAACTAGAACAACAGAATATTAAGAAAGCAATGCTGTAAAAAATTGCAACTGATCGAGAAATACGAGTAGACTGTACAAAAAAAAAATGTACTGAAAAATAAACAGAGGCCTGATGCACAAGACTTCCTGCATTGAGGTTTTTAGAAAAACTGGATGCATGCAGTCTTTACCCTATATTATAAAGGGGCTATTTTTCATATTTGAATCCATAATCTAGGTTACAATAGAGCTACCTTTTTGTTACATCAATACTCACCCTCTAAATACTAGAAAATACATCACAATATAAACCTGCCTTCATCCAGGTAACAAGCAGCACATGGCATCGATATATGAATTCCATATGGACAGATGAGCAGAGAGAGTTCAATTTTAAGTCAATACTTGTTCATTAGGATAAATAATATGAGGATGTTTCATTTAGCAATAATTCCAGACCATAATGCCACTGCATTGCACAGGTGACTTGATGATGGCAAAATAGAAGAGGTTACTAGCTACCAGGATTGTGATATGGTAACAAGGTGGATGAAGCATGTCCAAGAATATTGTTCTTGATCAACAGCTATAGGGTACTAATCAAATCACCCATTTGGTATTAACAAGAGAACTATCTAAAATCTCAAAAGTCAAAAACACGTGCTTCACTTAGCTGAGGTGCATACTAAACTATTAAGACATAGAACACCTTGGAAAAAATGGTCAATACAAATTCAATATCAGCAGAACATCAATTCACAACTGTTTTCTTAACGAGTTCTTGGTTCCCCAATTCAATAAATGATGGCATTCTCAGTCCATTTAGTTACATATAAAGTTTAAGTCAGGAAAAAGGTGTTCTACATCAAAGAGCCATTGATTTTCAAGAAGTTGAATTGACTTTCTAAAAATGTTTTCCAGAGCATTTGAGGATTTTTTGGCTAAAAAAATAATTTGGATCAGAAACTAAAAGTTTTATATGAATATATTGATTATTCTAAAACAAGCACTATGAAAAAACCTCCAACAGGACGTCAATCCTATCACGGATACCTCCCACCATTCTTACTTCTGGAGTTTCTTTTTCTCGCAAACTTGCTAAAATATACGTTGTAAGTACAATCATTTCAATGTCAAGAAGATAATATGCTTCAAAAGCATATGTTTTAGAGTTCTGTGATTAGGGATCTTACGATTCAGAGATCCACATAAAATGAGCTCATGTATGTGATGACCCACATCCAAACATCAATATATGGATTTACCCAGGTTCAAGAGAAAATAAAGATTACAAAATAAAGATCAGAGATTACAAGTACTCATATAAGGTTAGAGGCATCAGGAATATGTTTCTCGTGGATTCACATATTCGCATTTGTCATCCCCATAACACTGCTAGACACCAAAATATGCATGCAAAGTAAAATGCATGTATCTGATACCATTGGTTGGTTAATTATCAGAAAACCAGTTATCCACCTAAGCAGCCATACTTAAAATATTGTCTTGTAATTCTTTTTTGAGATTGAATCGGCATCCACTCCTAGTTGGACCGCAACTAATAGAGCAGGAACGAACTCAATCAATAGAAGGATTGAAATCCAGCAACTATTCGCTAATAAAAACAAATTCTTTCAAGCAAAGCCCATTTATTTAAAAAAGCTGTGCCCTTTTAGGATTGGTTCTCCCTTATTTACATATGGATATAGATCCAAATAGAAATCTGCATATTTCTATTAATAGATAGATCTACTGAGAAATAGATATTAGTTTTCTTAGGCTTTTGACTGCAATAACTATAACGCAATTCATGCAAAATTTCCATCGCTAGCTCAATCAATGAGAGAAGATATACTCAAGTGTCAAAAAATAAAAATAAAAATAATTTAAATAATAAAAAAAGAAGCAATAACACACAATTGCTAGGTAAACTACACTATTTAGCAGTCACCCAATTCATTCAGTTAATCTTTTGCTCAAAATCAATCTAAGACTGGAAGAATACTCACTTGCACCAAGAAATTCTGATGTTCATTCATTTAATAGGAGTTAAACTGAGACTGACTTTCAACTGCCTTCCTTTCTGATTCCGTCATATATTACTACTTTTGATAACTTTATCTGCTAAATTTTCATCTGCTAGTAAAAACCATTGGTCTCTTTTATTCCTTCTAAACAAACAAATGATAATGCATGTGTTTGTGTGTATCAATATACCTACACGTAATGTATGTATATTAGAATTCAGCAGCACACCAGGAGTTATAACGAAATGAAACAAACAGCAATCTTCTGGCATTATTTGTAACTAAAGACTATTAGCCTAAGTTTTTGACTTTACCATGATAAATCCTTAGTCTTTCCCATGCATTGGAACCCATCGGAACAACACCCAGACCAATAAGTGTTTTCCAGACAAATCCAGCAGCAGCAGGTGACATCATCATTGAATAACCTTCTTCAGAGATGACATTCCCCACCCCAACAGTTATCGGCATCCCATTGACCTGAGATTAAATGAGAGTAAAGTCACACTTCTTCATAACAGATGAATACTTGCTGTAACATCAAAAAAAAAAAAAAAAATCCTATCCACACTACCAAATTTGCAACCAACTACATTTTTGTAATTCTGTTTTGCCAAGGGGGATCAGTGATGACTATATATGTTGATCCAACATTTATTTCATTAATAATTACACTTAGTTCCATTTAGATTATCCTTGTCCACAGTCCTATTTTTGCCTGCTCTCTGTTGCTACAGCAATGCAATTATGCAGGTCCAGCCCACTGCCTTTGTTTAGCCTACGTTTTGCCACGAATTCCTAAAAATCAGGATTGCATAATATTCTCCACCAAAGCTGGAATCCCATTCACAAATATGATCATGAAAGCATAAGAGTGCACTTAAATCCTTGATTTATTCATACATTGCACCCAAATGAATATCCAATTGTTCAGCCCAAAAAAAAAAAAAAAAATGGAGGCCCATTTACATGCTTGTCACAAGCAACCGAAGCAAATAATAATAATAATAATTTAAATTTACACTGACAACTGAAGCAAAAAACATGTAATGGTATGCTTACACTAAAATGTCGGTGTGCACCATAAGGTTGTTCAACAAGATCACCAACACCCAAATTTTCCAACACCTAGTCAACAAGTAACGTGTAAATACAACCAAACTCAAAACTCGTGGGAAGCTTATTCCCAACAATAAATAACACTTTTTGGCACTGCATACCTTATCGCTTCTTGGACCCACTAGGACAAATAAGTGTGTCCCGGAACTGATGTCTTCAATCTCTACCTTGTCATTGAAAAAAATGTACCTATGGATGAGATCCAAGATACGCATGAAAACTGTCGCAATTCTTTGCATCTCATAGTTTCAAGTAAAGAGGCCATTAGAAGAGCAGAAAAAAATTGCAGCAGCAAAGGACAAGCTTTGCACTAAAGCCCCTGTTAGCATCCAATCCTTCTACATTCCCCAGGGAAATGCCTCTAAAGAGTCATGCATGATTAAAGGGGCCAAGGAAGACAACTCCATCAAAAAGAGATGCATAGATAAAGCACAATTGTACATATCCCTTTCATTCATCCAAACTGCATGAAGATTAGCAGAAAGAGAGAATCTCCTTATAATAGCAATTAGATTATGTAAGTTCTCCACAATTTTCTATAAAATTTTATTTATGGAATGATGGCCTGTTGGAATGTATCTTCAAATCAAGCAAATAACAAAGGTAAATATACACCTCTTTTTTTATTTTTTGTTGTTTTATGCTAGCTATGGGAAGAGGGAATGGCGAAGCTTGAACCCCTTATTGGAAAAAAAAAAGGTGCAAGCATGTAATCAGTCTTTTGTTAATTGAACATTCATCCTTAAGTGAAATCAAATAAATTGTGAGACCAAAATGCATTTTGCAAATACTAAAGATACACAAAATTAGCAAATATGCCAAAAAAGTGAAAGTAACCCTAATATTAATCAGAATTGTCTCAAATTCAGAAACTTTCTCGAGATTGCATGTACCTATATCAACCATGATTACCAAACCAGCGAATCACCAAACTAGTCTCCTTTATTATATGTAAAAACACAATATCACTAATAGGGCACCAAAGAAGTGTCACCCATGTACACAGACAGTCAGCCACTTTGACCAAAACAAAAGACCTTAATTCCAAAAAAAGAGGGCCTATACACAAGGTCACACGTATAAAGCTTCCTTAGCAAAGAAAGGTCAAACAATAAAGCTACCCAAATTTTAGCACTCAATGATATCCTGTAAAGGTTTACATCTCTTTAACATGATTCTCCAGACACAAAATGTACATAAAGGTATATTTCACTATATTTACCGAGTTTCTCATCCCTAAGAATTTATGTGATTCCTCCACTCAAATACACTCCTCCACAAAGCAAACAAAATCATCTCTCATACTTGTCATAACCACGCGTGCTTTAACTTCTCTTCCATGTGAGAAGGAACTCCTTTATCATACCAAGGAGTACCCATTGCACTTCAATCAAGTATGGACAAAATGCAATAGACAAACAGCCTAAAAGCAAAGGATCAGAAAATGCTCGACCAACTCCTCATCTGTCCAATAGAGAATCTATTTCATTAATAAACTTACCCTCTGAAGCGGGATCTTCTGTAAAGCCGTTGCATAAGGGAAAAAATCTATTTTCTAGATAAATTCCCCAAATAAAAGGAAAAGAATTATCCATTATGTTCATCTGCAACTCAACAATTTGTTACCTTTCTTGAGAAATTCTTGATGTGTGTTTACACTCGGGTCAGTCAAATGTGGTTAAACTTGACACTGAGGAGGCATACAATCATGTGGACGAGTTTCCAGTGCTATTTTACGGAAGAGGGCAGGCTTTTCATATTAGTGGGTTGACTGGATCATTTGATGTGTTTCTTCTCCAAAGTTCACACTTATTATTAACAATGAACTCAAAGATTTTTTCCCCCTTAGTTCCAGAGGTTTAAGGCAAGGATTGAATTGCCAGAATTGATTGAGCTAGCACGCTGTTTTGTATATGCCAATCAATCTGGCTTTATTTTCCTTTTCCGGTTTAGCTGATTCTTTAGATAGCCTTTATTTAGGAGCTAGTCAATTTTTGTTCCAATTCTTAACATTGTATTTTCTTGGGTGCCATCTTGGCACTGTATCAATGAAGCCTTTACAATTACCAATAAAAAAACAGTTACCAATGCCCATCTTAAGCAATCTTGCCTAACAACTAACGCAATGAGAAAAGAAGATCTAGACCTCGAAACTCTTCTACCACCTCCAAATGTCTTCTGCAATTGGCATCTCAAACAATGGACTCACGAACTCTGGTTGTCACTTCTTCCCCTTTAGCCTCCTTGTTCCTTTCTAATTTAATAGAGCTAATTTTCATGGGACGACACTTTTCCTATGTCACTCTTGCAACACTTGCATAGCATACCCCCTATGATATCAACAAATAAGACTTCCATGATATTCCCAATCCAAAGTGCATAGGGACACAAGACTTTTGGAGCAAATAATTTTTGCTAAAAAACTTTTTAAGATGAGTGTATGGAGCACCACTCCATAACTCACCTCAACAAGCTCACCCTAGAACTTTTAAGATTTGTCACTATCTTGGTTACACTAATTTTTGGCTTCACCTCACTTGGCTTAACTTGCATCCTCTAAGCTTCTCTAAGCATGTTCGACATGAAAAGTGTTCATCCATTTATATAGAAATCTCCCATCTTCAATCAATGGCTAGTATTATA
Source organism: Nepenthes mirabilis (assembly GCA_025585075.1). Lineage (NCBI taxonomy): Eukaryota > Viridiplantae > Streptophyta > Magnoliopsida > Caryophyllales > Nepenthaceae > Nepenthes > Nepenthes mirabilis. The sequence goes on from JAODPA010075934.1 coordinate 49,344, forward strand.
CTTCCATATTCTACTTTGGATAGCCAGGATTCATACTCCAGAATATTCTCTACAAATATATCCCTTAAGAATATTCTAAAATTCTCATATCCTCTCCACTCAAGACATTCTAGAGTACATCTTGCCTTCCTTTTCAATAATTATCTAGGCAACTCTAAGCTCTTTAGAATCACGTATGTAATTAACTATCCTATATATATATCTTGGTACCACTAAGCTATACAATACAGATGTCCTTTTGTGCGGCACATAACCTCTATGCTCCTTAACGATCCGTGACATAAGGTTCTCAAGCTACTTATAGTTCTAAGAGACTTCTGGTATGGAAGAGATTCTACTTATCAGGGGAAGGAAGGTTGGCTTACTCTAGATCTAAGGATTTGTTGTGAGTTTTGTGGTACTTTATGGGACAATATAAGTAGCCTAGCATGTGATAAAGTATTTTAGTACCATTATTTAAAATGGAATGTTTTATGAATTGCAATCTAGTATATGGTATGTGGTACTTGATATTCAAGGGGTTTGTGAATTAGGTAACTATGCTTCCCGGTTTTGGTGCTTGATTGTCCCCTTTTGGAATCCATGCTGAAGTGTCCAACAGATAAGAGCGTACAAGAAATAACCTGTGTAAAGACCCAATTGGCTTCCCTTCCATTCACTGGGTTGATAAAATTTAGTTGCTCCGTCAAAGGATGTGAAGTATGAACAAAGATGAGCAATCAAAGGGGTTATGAACACGGTTTTGGATATTAAAGAACATAATATTGTGCTAATTTCATCGAATATGAGATTGAGGTAGACGGATGTTTAAGTTAAAAGCTAGTAAGGAAGCCATCAACAAGGGTTTGCTTGATTTTTGAAATTTATTCATTTTTTAGCTAGGGAAAGGATGTAGAGTTCAAATAACAATTTTGCTTCCATAGACAACAATATTTTAATCACAAAACCAATGCAGGAAGTCTCATGCATTAGACCACCCACCCACAATCAATTATATATAAATATACAATGCAAGAGAGGAGAAAACAAAATCTCAATGGATTCAAAGGGGTTTTTCTTTGTTTTAATGATGGTCTAGATGTCCTAAGTCCCATTTGGGTATGTGATGACCACACCGCACCAAGGAGTAGCGGATCATGGGGAGGCGGTCCACCAGCCAAGAAACAGAAGCCACACTACAATGAACCATCATGGTGCAACCCTCTCGTAATACAGAGCTACAAAGTGCCAAACTACTGAGCTTCTCAGATGCAGAGTGCCAAATTGCTCTAATGCCGAGCTATGTTGTTAATTCCAAGGCATGCGAAGCTAGTGCAGAGGGCCAACAATGTTTATTAGTCATTAAGGGTGTTATTGCAATTACACTGAGAGAGTGTTCTTAAGGTTTCAATTGGCTATGAACTAGTCCAAAAGCAAAATTCGGGTATCAATTCGGCTATAAGCTCCATGTGACAAGGTGTCTTATTACTACCCTATGTGAATAAGCAACAAGTGAAGCAAGAGAACCCAATGTTGGGGTGAAGCAACAAGTGAAGCAAGAGAGCCCAATGTTGGGGCAAAGGTCAGCTTGACGGTAAGCAGGATGCCGAGACACAATACTTGACTAAAAGTGTTGGATCCTTGAAGTAATTTTGGACGATCCTGGACTTGTTTAGAGGGGTTTGACTCGTTAGTCTTGTGTGGCTAAGTATCGAAGACGTGACTATTGAATCCTATAGTTGAGTGAGGCTGGCCTTGGCTCGGAGAAATCTCAGTGCTGCACGGTCAATTTCTGCTATGTAAAAATGGGACCGTGAAACATCAGCTGTGCTAGTATCGGCTTCCAGCCCAGCCCCTAAGATGCAAACCTACCTAAAATATTGGCATTTTAACCATAAAGCAGAGATAAACTACCGAGCGTTAGCTAGACAGTCAGAAGAGTCATAAGTAACAAGATCTAAGATAAACAACAGACAGATATCAGAAGCAGTTTCAGGAAACTTCAATTAGACACATGTAGTCCAGCCATGAAATACCATACAAAAGAAAACAATAAATAAAAAATAAGAGAAACAAAAGGAACAGAAATCAAACCCAGAGAAATAAACGGGAGGAAGATAAAAGAATGGATATAATAAATTGACGAACAGAATAGGGCTTCCAATACATACTTGGCCAGCATTTCCTTGATGCCAATACAGGTCACAGGTGAGACCAACAAAATTATTGCATTTTTCTGTAAGTGTAACACAGAAAAATAATTATTTTACTTGAAGCTACTAGGTGGAAAGAAACTATTTTTTAAAGACCATACTAGGTGGAAATAATTTTCTTTGAAGCTACAGATGATAGCATGAGTGATTACCATAATCCAAGCATGTGCAATATCTATCGTCCTGGAAGTCGGTGTGACAAAGACAGTGTCGCATCCCTATACAGTACATATTTAATTTTTTTAATGGTAAGGGCATTATACATGCAAATACCCATTAGTCGAACCAGCCTAACAATGTAGGAGGGTGCAATCCCAGCATATAAATGAAATAAACAAAGATTTATATTCCTAGAAATTGATACTAAGTGTGGAAAACTCCAATCGCACACCTGTCCTTCACGCAGACATTCAAAATTTGCAGTACTTTGATTGTGAAGAAACTGGATACGATCTTCACCACTGACTTCATGAAAATTGAAGCAGAAATCAGCACATTGCAAAGTACATAAAATATATTAAACCCCCAGAATCTTTCAGCCAGGCAATATATAAAAGGGTGACGAAACTACAAAGTCAAGGCCATCCATCATCTGAAAGGAAAAAGGACCACAACACTCACAAAATGATTGGTAAGCTTTAGTGCTTTGCAAAATTTTAATTAGATCATCATTATGGTGAGCCCCACCTCTTCAAGGAATGGACAATTACACACTTCTACACAATACTATATGGTATTAATAATTTTCAAGCTTTCCCAGTGCTTGAAAACCCAACATATTACACAATGGAAATGGATGGGCTAATATTGGTGAAGAGTGAAATCAAACATGAGGTTAATTCAAAAAATCAGCAGAACATTTTTTTTTTCATTTTGCCCAACAAAACCTTTAAGGACAGGGCAAATTGGTCGTTTAACAAGTTAGAGGAGAGATTAATAGAACTTCAACTTCCACGTCACATTCTCTCTCAGTACTCCTTTGGGACTCTTGCTCAACAAAACTGAGTTACAGCTTCCATCAAACCCCAATCCCCTCAAATTCTGGGCCTCCTACCCTTGTTAGAATTTTTTTTCTTTTTATTTTTCTTAATTTTCTTTTTCACTATTATTTCAATTTCTGGTTCCTAAGCCAGTTCATATGTTTTGGTTCAAATACGAATTAAACAGCAGCTTACCCAATTCACACACAAAGCAGACAGTTTCTCATCACCTCAGACTGCAAGAAAGTTCACCCACCATGAAAAACCAGCAGCCATTGTCATCATGTTTTGCTGCTTATGACTTCTTTCCATGGAAATTTGACACCACTGTTCACGTGAAATAATCCCCTAAACATTCTTAGTCACATTTAATGCCTCAAGCAATTTTTTCCATGATTGTATCATAACTTCTATCTGATATATTCTTTGAATTTCAGTAGTTACAACACAAACTGAAATATATTATGTACTTAAAAAATGAAGATTACCATTAACCTATTGTTACTTCACAATGAACAAGAGTCGCCAAAAACAAGATTTATTGTAGTGGAGTTTGGCTGGTCATTATTTATGAGATTGGGTAGAGTGATGAAAAAGCAGATAAGAGGAATTTGAGGAACACAAAGAAAGTCTGAAAATAAGAACTTTTAAGTTTATTTTTGTACTTGGGTCAGTAAATTTTGTTAAAGTAAATATTGGATGATAAGATCTGCAAGGACATGAGATTACAACATTGGAATTATTGGTTCATAGCAGATTTGTAGTTCAAATACTTTGATTTTGCAAAGTTCAAAATTTTTGACAAATCTAAAAGCAAACAATAATTTCATTACACATCAAATATGATAAGAAACAAGTACACTGACTTAAAAAATCAACGTTCAACTTTAGCATTATTTTATTTTTCTGTTCAGTTTTACAATTGTTTATTTCTAAGATGTGATTTATAGATTACGGACTAATTCATTGCCCTTCGAGTTTTATAATCAGGCAAAACAACCAAACAAAGAAATTAATTCTCCACATATTGACCGGTTCCCTCAAATTTACCTCCTTGTCAAGATCTAGACCTTGAAGACATATTTGAATGTAAGAACTCTAACTCGTATTGACATCAAAGCTTGATCTTAAATTTTTTGTAATAATGATGATAATAACACTTCTCAGACACAGGCCGAAAGTTTTAAAGAAGGAAAATAAGGGATGAAAGCGAAAGGCGAAATAGGAAGAAACAACACCTCTAATTCGCCCCCAATGTGAAAGGTCAACAACCTGGACAATCAGATAGACATCAGGGAAATCAGACATGAAAAAGGCTATATGCATCTTCCTTTTTATTTTTTATTTTTTGGGGTGGGGGGGAGGGTGGGGGGACCAGTTGCATACCCAACAATTAATGAAAGTTGAAAAGATAGGAACTTTTTTGAGTTACATAAATGTGATGTCAAGCGAAAATACTGGGAAAATTTCGTTATTTTATTTATTTCAACTATTTTTCCTTAAACTTCTCCTCAAATTTGTTAGGACACAAATGGGGCCTAAAACATATATAGATGGCTGAAAAGGTACCAAACCAGTACTTCTCAACGACCAAAGGTTCATTCTAATGGTATTCAGGAAAATTTAGTTCCTAGCCTATTTGATTAGGCAATGGCAATGAGTCAGGGGCGCAAAACTCAACCCAATACTGTTGTTGACCTATAAAACAGAACCAAACCTGCAATACTTCAAGTTAGGTAAAAAGCCTAAGGGTGAGGTTATATGTAAACCCAAATCCAGTCCAAAAATATTATCCTTTTATTAAATCTTGAAGAAGAAAATTAAATATTTGACAATATTGGTACAAGTTTAATAAAGTCAACAATCTAATTTACCAATAAATATTCAATTTCTTTATCCATTAAGAATAATTTAGCTCAAAGAAACCTTAAAAATACTTTCAGCAATCAAAAGAGAATATGAATACTATGATTCTTGAATTCATAAGGCAACTTAAATCTCAACACCACTCCAAGCATCAAGCATGTCAGGATTATGTTAATATTTATACATTATTTTATATTATACACACACGCACACACACATATATGCATGATATAGTTATCAGGTTTGTATAGGAGCACACTATACCCAAATCTAATTATGAATGTTCAGTATCACCCAAACCCAAATCCGACCAAAGCTAGTAAAATCCATCAATTCATTTCAGGACATGTTGGGTTGTAATGGGTCTGGGTTTTTTGCCAGACCTTTATTTGATGCATTTGATTTCTTAAATTCGGTTCATAAACAAAAACTAGAAGAGCCTCCACAAAACCCGCCCTCCACATTTTATCCTGGAGGTCAATTTTCCCCCACCTTTGAACTTGACCATGACCAACCCATGGTTCCAACAAGAAGTGTATAGAATATCTAGATTCAATAAATTTTTTTCAAGTGAGTGCCCCTAATCCCTTCCGCTTGTTAACCTGCCAGGAATCAGGCCTTCTAACCTGTACTGCAACCTCATATTTAGTAGTTCTTATTTTTTTAGAAATTGATGTTTTACAGCATATTACCTCAAGCATGAACAAAAAGAAGTGATGTTAACTGTCACTTATTTCTGCACGCTACTACACTTCTTTTCACCATTTACTTCACTGCTTACAACCATGCACAAGCAAATGCCTATTTTCTATTGAAATCCATTTTGAGTTAAACTGCCGCACATCTGTTGTTCAAAGTCAGATTTCAGCTCAATCTGAAATCTGTAAAAAAAAAATTGATTCGGTTAGAATTTTGATACAAATAAAGGCCACTTATTAAATTTTAGCACACCTTATCTTTCAGGCTTGTGCTGGCATTTATGGAATTTCATAGCACATCACAGCAGGCACTACTTGAAAAGGCCAAATCCCTCTCTATCCTCATGGAAATAGAGAGCAGGGAAGAGAGGGGGAGATCTTACATATATCAAAACTTATCACTGGGTTCATGGGGAGTTTTTTGGTCATGTAATGACAGCTCCCCTGTACATTGTGAGTGTAATTCTCTTTTCAAATCCTCAAATGAAAATATTTATGTGCTTTGTCTGGGGCAGGCTTTTCCATTAAGGTTATGAAGCATTCATACATCAGGGCACTTGATGTAAAAGTCAATTTCAAGTTCAAGTCATTGTTTGTCCTACTAAAAGAACTAGCATTTTTTATATACTTTAAATCTCCTTTTATTTAAAATGACAGAGAATAAGAAGAGTAGTTATATTCTATTGTTATAGCTAACTATGACTTCTTTGTCTTCGTCTTCCATCATGTTTTTATCCAAGAAGGGTTTAGAGAAGTGGTGCACCCTTCTGGCTGACCGATGATGATAATAATATGGGGTAACCTTGTCATATATTTAATCTTGCCTAGATATGTTTGCAAACGACAGAATTTTCTGTTCAACAAAGTAACATCTCTTTTAGGAAGACGTCCAAGTCTCCCTCTTTTTTGTTCTATTCTAAAGACCCTTAGCTTTTAAAGTCTCTTATAACAAACGAAAGTTGTGAACGTGACAGAAAATTATGGGTTTTCACTAGCATAGGCAATTTTGTAAACAATGCCTACTTAAATACTATCATGATTGGTGCATGTCCATCTTGAGGTGAATACAGAAAAAAGAGAGAGAGAGAGAGCAGGTGAATACTCAAGAAAGAAATTTCCAAATGATTAAGCGACTATATTATTGGACTATTCCACTGCTGAAGGTTGAGAACTTCAGTAAACTAATTGAGAATAGCTTACTAGACCATAGTTGCCAACATGTATTATTTCTTGGAAATAGCAAAATGCTTCTTGTTAAATAATAATAAATTTTCATATTTATTTAGATTATTTTATATTTTTCTAGATTATATGTAGACATTCAGAATAATGTAAGGATTAGTTATAGGTAAAATATCCTTTGGCAATACTTTTGTTGTTTAGGATTTTGTAATCTATGAAGTTTGGTCCAGACTCCTGTGGGAGGCAGTGGTGGGGAATGTCTTCATAGTGGACCGGATTTTGTACTTAGTTATAATTAATTAATTCAATAAAGTACAATTAGTTTTATTCTTATCATGTTCTCGGAGTATTTTCTGTTTAATCCATGGCATACAAAATTCTTCTGCTACCAGAAATCAATTAGCCATTTGATATCAACCGTTAACCATCGGCTCCATCCAAATTTTGTTCTTTGTTATATGTGCTCTGTTTCTAATTTTTACTAGTAGCATTAGTTATCATTTGTGTTGGCATGAGGACACCCAACATTCTCTAGGACTTGTAATGGCATCGAGTGCGTGCATGAACATATATACGTAACATGTAATTAAAAAAAAAATACATGTAACAGTGTGTGAAGTGTGATCATAACAATGCCATAAACAGTGCATGAGCAGGCTGCTACTCTCCGATCTACTTTATTTCGCTACTAATCTGAATTTAGCAAGTTCGTGATAAATCACACACCATTATTTGTCGGAAGAAAATAAACACACTAGTTTTCACATTGTTTGTTAGTGTTGGGTTCTGATTTCATTAGCAGATAATTAGGTGTGCTCTTTCTATTTGCTCTATTCCATTATCCTGTTTGGTTGAGTTTTGATTTCTTTTCACATGCAATTTTGGTGTTTTTCCAAGAGAAGAGATTGTTGAGAAACTGATATTCATTTGATCATATTTGCTTGTTCTAATCATGAATTAATTTTAAACATCAATATGATGTCTAAAACCCATTTTGAATTTGATGGGGGATGATAAAGAATATATGCTTCTAGATATGTTTAAATTTTCTCTGAATTAGATCTAGATATTCACAAATGAGGGTCAGTCATAGGTAGAATATCTTTCATGATGCTTTTCTTATTTAGGTTTTTGTATTCTTTAAATTCATGTGGCATACTTTTATTGGGGGGGGGGGGGGAGTAGCAAGTGGTGTCTTAACTATGATTAATTGATTCAATTCAGTACAATCAGCTTTATTCTAAATACTTCCAAGTTCCTCTTAACATGTGAGCGCTATATCACCACAAAAAGAAAAAGCTTAACGGACAAAACCAGTTGTGCCTAGAACTCAACCAATATTAGCTGGATAAATTCTCCATATGTCAAAAAATGTGTGACAAATTCCATAAAATGAAGACTGGTTCGGGGACAAGAAATCCAATGTTCGAGAAGTCAAAGTACAGAATCAATTTTCTTTTCAAAGTCACATTCGGAAAACAAGATAACTACTTTTCAATAATGTCTTAATGAGAGAAGAAACCCAATACAACACGGGCATATGGCTTTGTTATGATCACACTGATGTGGTGCATTAAAAGTAAATTTTTATGCACAAGAAAATGAGTATTCAAACAAACAACAGTGTTTATATCTTGTATTTCACAATATGCATATCCAAAGAAAATCAATTCAAGATTCACTTGTACAGAGATCTGAAAGAGCAGGGTGCAAACAGAACTCTAAGGATGAACCACAGGCCTTGGTTATTTTCAGCAGCCAGTTTACTTTAGTATTTAACTATCATTCTTATCAGTGTGATGGAAAGCTTGAAAAACCCAAGCTGACATTTATAGGATAACTCAAGAAGGCTTGTACAAAGGAACTCATTTGCCACAGAAAGGAGGGTTAGCTTGAGCAAGTGCTGAAGAAGACTTCACTTATTAAACATTAGTGGAGGTCTGGGACAAAGAATGACTGTGTACAAAGCGAAAAATATGGAGATAGAAAAAATATGGTGCTCAGGTAGTGGTTTAGCTGACAGGATATGGTTGTGTACCACAATCTTGGCTATTTTGAGAACTATACAAATTCATCAATTATGAGGTAAAGAATCGATCCAGATAAGATTTAAACAACATTCAAAAGAAAGGATTCCATTAATGAACTTTTCAGGGGGAGAGATCTATACTGGCTGGTAGGTGCTGCATGGGTAAATGTTCAGAAGAATCAGCCAGGGCATCAACTTATTCACTACCTGGTGGCTGTGGATGTGTGATGATCTTTTGCACTTCTATTGGTATCCAGTTATTGTTGCCTTCATCAACTAACTAAGAAGCATGGACACTAACGTATAATATGGCCACAACACCAACACTGACACGAACATGCTGACATGCTTTTTCTAAAAAATAGGGACACGACAAGCTAGGAATACATTAACTAAAACTATAAGTAATTACTTTTTTAATTGATAGATAATATTATTTTATACTAAATTAGTAATAAAATAATATATATTTCTTATTTGTTCACCAAAAAGATTTTCATAGG
>JAODPA010075945.1:0-28475 GCA_025585075.1 Nepenthes mirabilis
ATTATTTTCTCTGGTTGCTTTGTTCTCGGATGACGGTTGGTTAGAGCCGTTATTCCGTTGTTCTGTTTAGTTCTTTCGCTGCTGTTGACTCTCGGCTGCTGGTTTTGGTTGTTACCTTTCCCATGGTACCCTCGTGGTTTCTTGTGGTTCATTTTTTGGTTTAGAATCCTACTGTGCTAGTAGGCTTATAAAAAAAATGGAAGGTGGAAGCTGCCGGAGGTGCTCGAATGGTGTGGTGTTTACTGTCGGAGCAAATCTAGTCTCTGCAGGTTTTTGGGATGGCTTCTCGACATCTCGATGCTGTTATGGGCTGGCTTATCTACTTTGGCTAGTTTGTGTTTCCTGATGTTGCATGATCAGCTTATGCAACTTCGTGCTTTGACTAGTAGCTAGCCATGTTGATGAGATGGGCCTGTATACAGGTTTGTCTGGGAGGATGTGCTGACTTGGTTTTGTTGATGACTTCGTCTTTGGCTTGGGAGGAGTATAGATGTTCTGGGTTTCTAGTTCATGTATGCTTTGTCTTAATTTCATGATTCATGTATGGTGTGCTCGGGGTATGCCCTAGCGGCTTTATTCTATCTTTGAGTCGGCAAAATACTTGGAAGTACGATAGAGTTTTGTATATATTTTTAAATTTATGCTTACCAAAAAAAAAGGAACCTAGAAACAGAGGCATCTGGTGTGGCTTTGTGCGCAATCGCAGCAACACCATCAGGCCTAGGCATGAGGCCATGGCTAATCGCAATCTCTCCACATGGAGCGCTATCCATGAGGAGCATCCTTCCAGTGTCCTGAGCCATGGAGACAGAGCCATCTGGCATGGCAAAATGCACGGACGCAACATCACCGTAAGACCTAGGCATGGGTTCATCGTAAAATTTTTCTTCAATGTGCGAAGCGTCATCCTCAGGAGTCTTCCCACCAAATTCATCTAACTGATTTGCATTAGAAATAGATGGGAGCAAACCACCTTTGAACAGGGGAGGGACAGGGTCGCCAAAGGGTCGAGCCAAACCCTCAGTGTGCGAAAGCACAGAAATAAGGGATTTGTTCGAAAATGGAGTTCGGGATGCAGAAAGATGCGTGAATTCTTTAGCATGTGAGATGAAGGGGGAGTGAATTGGGGGAAAATCGGATGGGTCAAACGTAGCAGGAGGGTCCTGGTAACGAGATGGGGAAACATAGGGGAGTCGAACAGAGAGGGTTTGAGTCAGAGAACGTTAAGCAGAGTGAGGAGTTGAAGGTGAGGTAGATGATTAGAAGATGAGAAGTTCTAGAGAGAGAATCTCTCTCTTCTCTCTAGGTTTTCAAAATTCAAAGTAGTCTTTGCCATTCGCGGGCATTGGCGGTGCCAGTATTTGCCATGGCCGGCCATCTTGAGGTGTCGTCCAGGTCCCCAGATTTCCCTTCCACGTCCGATTTGGATCTATTCTCTTCGAAGTTGAGCGTTCCCCCATTTGAGTGCCCTCAACTTCCTTCCTCTTCTGAATTTCCTCCTCTTCCACCATTTTGGTTGCCTTCCGATTGTTCCATTTCAACCCCCCCTCTGGGTTCGGCGAAGGTGCATCAACTGGCTCTTCCAAATCCCATGGTTTCCCTTCCAGATAATGCTGAATCCCCTACTTTCCGCCAGTCTAGCTCCTCGGAGTCTGGTAACCCCTCTCTCACTTTGTTTCCTGGCTCAGACAGATCTGATAAGAAGGCTGGACGTTTCCCCTCGCTGCGGGCTGCTAATAGTTCTAAGGATGGAGTTTGCCCTCTTCATCCTCTGAATTATTACCCCCAGCAGTTGGTAGAGGGTGACTATGCTACTATTTTTCCCCCTCCTGATGTCACTAAAGCTGGTGAGGAATGTTGGGGAGCCACTTTGGGTGGTCTTTTCTTTGGCAAGGCGCCTCATTTCAGGGCTGTGAATTCTATAGTTAGGAAAATTTGGACTCGGTTCGGCTTAAGTCATGTTTCAGAAATTGATAATGGCTTTTTCTTATTTCGTTTTTCCTCTGTTGCCCTGATGGAACTATGTTTGGAAAGGGGCCCATGGACAATTTCGAGCTGCCTTTTACTTCTTAGAAGATGGAAAGTCGGGACCCCCTTTCTGGAGAGCAACACAAAGCCTTTCCTCTGTGGATTAAACTGCAAAACGTGCCTGTGGAATATTGGACTCCATTAGGGCTTAGCTGGATTGCCAGTGCCGTCGGTAAACCCATCCAATTGGATTCCAACACTGCCAAAATGGAGTGCATGAAATATGCCCGTGTTTGAGTTGAGGTGGATTTTGATGTTGTCTTCCCCTCTAAAATCAAGATTGCTTCAGGACGAATATCTCTTCGTCTATCGAGGATGGTGTTAGCTACCAATGGAAGCCGAAGCGGATGAATATCGACAATCATTTAGAAGGTAGGCTTCTATCTGCCCCTTCCGCTCCAGCTGCCAATGCTATTTCTGCTGATCCCTAGAAGCATTTGATGGCTGCTCCCACTCTCAAGGTCAGGTTGGTATTTGCTGGGCCAGAGTCTGGGACAGTATGTGTTTCTGCCCTTAGTAAATCTGAGGGCTCTATAGAGCTTGGAACTGAGAACTCTTCGCAGGTGGAGCCTGGGGTTGTATTGGACCAGATTAAGTTGCCATCCATCCAGCTTGACAGCAATCTAGAGTCAAATGTGCCTCCTAACTCATATGCTACTATGCTGAAATGTGGGTTTGATAACTCTCTTCCTGAGACAATGCACTCACCTCTTTTTGTTACCCCTCGTCCCTTAAATGATCTCGATGAATTGGAGGTTTCTAGAGAATCTCGAGTCATCATTTCTTCTCCTCCTGGAGATGACCATGGAGAGGTAGCTTTTAAGGCCCTTTTCGAATTCTGGTGAAGTGTCTATTGTCATTATCATTAAGAACCTCTACCCAAGAGAGAGAATCTCTCTCTTCTCTCTAGGGCTTCACTTTTCAATCTTCGGCATTGCTGTTCCCAGCATTGGCAGCGCCGGAGCCGGCCATGGCCGGCTTCCTAGGTGCTCGTCCTGGTTCCCTCCAGTTTTTCACCCCCCCTTCTCTACCCGTCCACCCTTCAGAACGGGTAGCCTCGTCCTCTTCGTCTGATTTCTCTCTGCGATCGGATGTCCTCTTGCTTGCTTCTTCTCCCTCAACTGCTGAGGGTGGTTTCAATCCATCCTGTCCCGTGAAAGTGTCGGATGCGAATCTCTCCTCTTAGTCTGCTATTGTACAGAACGGTGGTGTTATCCCGTCCACTATTGTGAAATTCTTCCCTCCACAGAGCGCGGAAGGTGATGTTGCTTATATCTCTCCTCCCCCAGAGGTTGTCGACCAAGGTCGCCACATTTGGGGTTCCTCCTTAGTTCGATATTTCTTCGATGTTCCTCCTCATTTCCAGGCGGTTCGCGTCATTGCCCGTCTTCTCTGATCTCATTTTGGTCTGGAGCATATTGCTTCTAATGATGAAGGTTTTTTCTTTTTCCAATTCTCTTCGATGGAAAAGATGGAGCAGTGCTTGCTGGCAGGTCCTTGGATGCTTGCAGGGAAAGCCATTTGTCTTAAGCGATTTCTCTCTTTTTTTGGTAAGTAAGTATTTTGGATTATAGGGAGAATACAAATTACAAAATCTATATTTTTACTCCAAGTATTTTGACTTGGGGTTAAAACATAAATCGTTAGGGTATACCCCGAGCAACTTATACATCAGAAAATACAAAAAAATCCTCTAGGAGGACAAACGTTCAACAAAATCAACATAATATGAAATCTATCTAATATATGAACAGACTCATAATCAGCTACTTCCAAATCGACTGGAGCAACTCAGCAAACGAGTGGCAACCATGCCAGCCATCGCAGTCTTCTAAATAGCCAGAAGCATCTTCAACAGAGCAAAATTTCAGCAACCTTAAGTCACTGGAGCCTCAATATTTCAGCAAAAATTCAGCAACAACATCTCCAGCAACCACATTACAGGATCCTCAATACAAGCAGCAAGCACAGGCTACAGGAACCTCTATAACACTGCAAAATCAAGCAGCAACCGGGCAGCAGAGCCATCCAGAACAGCTGCAAAGCCCCAGCCCCAAACATTTCTTGTAACTGGTGCCAACAGCAGTCCAACAACAATTCCATTGGAAAAGGTAGCCCGCCTAGAGAGAGAAACTCTCTCTTCTCTCCTCGATTTCAAATTCGTGCGGAATCTGGTTCTGCTCTTACTAGTCGCCGCCGGCCATGGCCGGGCCGTCGTTGGCCCCGATAGCGTCCCGTCTGGACTCGACCTCCTCTTCTCCCCCATCTCCTCCTCCTCTGTCGTTCTCCGATTAAAAATCCGACGGTGGGATTTCTCTTCCTTTCCCACAGCTGAAGAAGACTGATGATTCATCCCGTCCTGCTCCTGATGCTCCCTTCTTGGTTTGTTCGAAGCCTAAGGAGCGCTTTTCCAGTAGTGAGTGTGTCGCAGCTCCTCCTCTTCCCTGGAACAAAGTCATCTAGAAGGATGTTGCTGGGCCGGTAAGTGCTCTGTCTTACTACCCCCCCCAGAATCCCATTAGTGACTCGGGGGCCTTCTCTCCCCCTCCTGATGTGGTCGACCATGGCCTTGATTTATGGGGATTTACACTGGTGGGTCATTTTCTTGACACCCACCCACATTTCCTGGCTGTCAAAGCCATAGCCAGGAAATTATGGGCCCGATTGGGCATTAAGCACATAGCTGGGAATGACACCGGGTTCTTTTTCTTCCGTTTTTCATCTTTGGAGTTGATGGACAAATGCCTTCACGCTGGTCCTTGGGTATTCTCTGGGAAAGCTATCTTCCTCAAGCGGTGGACGTCGGGAATGGTGTTGACGAAGGAAGAGCATAAGCGTTTTCCCATCTGGATTAAACTAAGCAATATTCCGATTCAGTTCTGGACTCAAGCCGGGCTTAGTTGGATTGCAAGTACCATTGGAGTCCCTCTGCTCCTTGATCCCAGAACCGCTCGAATGGAAAATGTCTCCTTTGCAAAGATTTGCGTGGAGGTTGGAGTTGATGGCCCTTTCCCGGATTGCATCGCCATCAGACCTAAACCTGGTTCCGAATCTATTCTAAAGGTGAAGGTGGAATACTCATGGAAACCGACTCGATGCGGTCGCTGTCATCTAATTGGCCATGCTGTAGCTAAATGTCGGTCTAAGAATGCCAGTTTACAGCTTGATTCCTCCAAATTTGCCCCTCCTGCCCAAGGGATGTCTGTTCAGGCTTGCCCACCTGATCAATTTCCAGCTGATTTGGAATCCTGTAAGATGAATGATCCCCTGATTCCATCGGGGCCTCCTCGTCTCCCTGATCCCCTCAGCGAGGCTTGCTCTAAGAGCAATTTGGTTGCTTCTAAATTGAAGGAAGAGACTGATTGCTTCTCTTCTGGGAATGAGAGTGCTAGCTCCTTATTGCCACCTTTATCATCTGCTGTAGTTGTAAGATTGGACACAAATCTCTCTGATGAAGATCGGTTTGCTGCCCTAGGAAATTCTCCAAAGGCTCTGGAATCAGTTCAGCATGAAGACCAGACTTGGGGTGTGGAGGATCTCTCTACCCTATTGGCACTGTCAGATAGGGCTAAGGGGTCTGAGGATGGCTCAACTTTGTTGAAGCTGGAATTCTGTGAAGTTGGAAGTAGTTCGGCCGTCTCTGGACTGGGTGCTGGTCACAACGCTGCTACTATTTTTGATGCCCCTAGTATCTATAATGTTGATTCGGTGGTTCCGGATGTTGCTGGTTGTGTGTTCGGAGTTTTACCATGTGTTTTGGATGAGAATGAATCAGTCTCAGAATCCAAATCGCAACTGTCAGAGCAAATACTTGCTGCTAGTGTCCCTGTTGCAAACTGTAAGGATGCTCCTGGTCCGTCCGCCGAGATTGACCCTGATATTACCCCTGAATCTATCTCTCGGATTGCTCGGAAATATTGCTTGAATCAATCTAATTCCCCGGGCCGTCCTCCTTCATGTAAACCTTTTGGAAGTCAATCTTCCAGTTGTGTCTTATGTCGGGGAGGTGACTGCTGGGAAAGGTCCACCTAAGAGGCCGGGCTTCTATGATATGCCTCCTCTTTGGGAAATATGGCAGTTGCAACATAAAGAATGGAAAAAGGCTAAGAATTGTAGATGCAGTTTAGACTAATTGCTTGTGCTCACCACCTGCCTGGTGATAGTAGTAGAGATGTTGTAGGCTGCTAGTGTGCTGTTGTACATGCTGGAGGATGTGCAAATTGGATTGCCTGGTGTTGCGGTGGTTTCTTACTGATTGTCGCCTTATGGCGTGCTTTGACATTCAATGTTGGGGCTGTTGATTCTCAGTTTTTTTTGCTCCTCTGGTTTGATGCTGGAGCTGGCTGTGTTGTTTTAATGTGGAGATTTTGTCTGTTTGTTGGAAAATTTTGCTAGTGCTGGGGCTGGGGCTTAGCTGCAGTTGCCTAGTATGTTTGCGAATTTCGCTGCTGATGGTATGATCAATGCTGATGGCATGTTGATCAATGTAGTCTTCTGTTGGGGGTATGCTGGAACTTGCAGGAATTGCATAGGCTCATATGCCGGTTTGGTATTCGTTATCTCACCTATGCAATGCCGGTTTGCACTGCTTTATTTGCCGGAATGGAATCCATTCTGCTGACGTGGACTGAGTAGTCCAGATTTTGCTCTCTATTGTCCCGGTTTGGATGATGCGGCTAGATCGGTCATGGCCACCTTCTTGGCCGGTTTGATGGCGCGATTCGGAGGGTCTCCTGCTGAAGTGGCCATCGATGTCGAATTTGGCCGGTTTGGATTTTCTGTGGCCAAGTCCAAATGCCGGTTTCAATTCGAATTTCATTGCCAACTTGTGGCCGATCCCAAGTGCCATTCTCACTGCCGGTTTGGCTTAGTTGCTCATATGCCGAGTTGGCCTAGTGATTACCGATTTGGTCTTGACGTCGAAGTGGATAATGTGAAGAATGATTACGTTCTCGTTATCGTATGTTTGTGTGTAACATTAGACAAACTTTTTTTTTTTTGTCGCTTCTTATGATACTTGTCCTCCTCGAGGTTTTTTGTTTATTTTTTGTAAAAGTTGTTAGGGGTATGCCCTAGCATTTTATATTTTATTTCCAAGTCAAATTACTTGGAGATAAAACATAATTTCTGTAACTTATTTTTCTCCCTTTAATCCAAAATACTTGCTTACCAAAAAAAAAAAAACAACAATTCCATTGGGCATCAACAACCCCACTGTTATCTAAAAAAAAATTCCATCGTTCCAGCAGAAGAAACAGCAAAGAAGATAAAGAGCTAGAAGCTGGATGATAGGACCGAAAATCAATCGCTCCAGCCATGCTTTGCATCAAAGACAAGGAGCACACTGATTTTTACCTCCGCATCAGATAGCTGAAACTACTCTGCAAATAACACACAGCAACACCAGACCACTGAGCAGCTGATAAAGACTACATCCAAACACTGGGAGAGCATCATCAGCTTTATCCCACAGAGTAGCAGAACTGCTATCAACATCCAAGGCCATCAACAGCGATAGCCCAATCCAAAAGCAGCTTATATGCACTAAGGTAAAACATAGAAGGAGCTCAACACAGACACAGCCCAGTCTTCAGCAGATGTAAGCCCGCCCAGCAGGCAACTACACCAGCAAATGCTAAGATTTCAACAACAGCCACCACATCCGAAATTGCTCAATGCACGGATGCCCCAAAAGGAGACATCTATAAGGTAACAACAACAATTCATGGGCCGCAAGATACCCAGCACAGCACAGCATTTCAGCAATTCCACTGATTTCAATCAATGCCCTCAAAGCACAACCGAAACAAGATTAATGGATCAATGCCAGGTGCATTGAACCACCCAACGCCATTAGGCAATATCAGCTGCTAAAGATGCAGGAGACGGGACTAAAATGGAAAGTGTGATAGGAGGTGAAATCTGTGGAACCGGCAGGAATGGCAGCGCCGGCCAAAAACACATATGATTTAGCAACACACCATCCACATCCCCAGCCAACTCTCACACTGCACACATCCAGCCGCCATCCTCGGCATCTAGGAAACAGCACTTCCAGCATCCAAACCACTACCAGCAGGCAAGGCCAACATCCAAACAGAAACAAGAGCCGAAACAGAGTCCAATCCTTGCTCCACCTATTGTCTATCGACAGAATCAACTCCCCTACAACATAAGGAGCTATTGCAACCAAACAGTCTAGGGCCAGCTCTAAGAAAAGGCCAAATTCAATGCACAAACGGCCCAGTACCCATACCACACACTGGCAGAGGCTCATTAAAACACAGCACCAGACCGATGACTCTACAGCCCCACAATTCAGCATTCAGCAACACAGAGGATGTCACTTCACAAACAACAACCCACATAGTTGCATACCAGACAATGCTCCAACCAAAAAGTATTGCCAACCAAGCAAAGCTCCACAAAACGGCAACAATCAGCAGACTCTCCCCGGCTACAGGGGATCACACTCACCAAACTGGACCGCGGTCAGCTCTTCAAACCAAAGCTAGGAGGTCCCCAATCCAAGAATGCACGGGCAACCCCCAACCCATCCAATAGGAGGGAACACATTGACTGAGAATCAATAAAGCCAGCAGCACAGGCCAGTTCACCGAGCCAGATCCAAAGAACAGGGCAAGAGCTACTGAAAGGACATAGGAGACAGTTGCCGAAGAATGGAACAAACCCCAAATTCAATGCAATTTGCCAAAAGAATGAAGCAGAAAATGCCCACAATACGAGAGGCAAAAAAGGCACTACCATTTGCCATCAAAATGCAATCTAGTGAGAGTCCAGCATTCCGCTGCAACCCACATCAGTTGCAACCAATCAAAGCTCCACAAAAGCAGCAGCCTGAAGGATCCCCACCGCAATAGAAAGATCACTTGCATCCAAAAGGTCCACAGCAAGCTCTTCAGTACTTTGGCCTAATAGCTCCAAGCTAGAGCTGCACGGTATCCCCCAAACCGTCCACCAGAAGGGAACACATAGGTAGAGGCACTTCAGAGCCAGCATTACAGACCTTCGAATGCACCAGATCCATCAAGCAGCACGAGAGCCGTCAAATGCTTCAGATATCAGATCCCAATACCAAATCCAGGAGGGCAGAGCTGACTAAACACCAGCCCGCAACCAAAGCCAATGCTAGGCCCAAAGGACTTCGAAAGCGAAAGAACCGAAAGGAGCCCATAGCGAGGCCGGAGCCTTCATCCCAATATGTATGGCAGAAACGATTCAAGAGCTCAACCCTAGGCTCGCACCGAGGAGAAAAGGAATCGATCTTGTGAGAGATACGAGGTCTTAAAGGATGAGCGCCACCGAAACCTCAGAGGACATAGAGCCCCAGCTACGACAGCTCCAACAGCTCCAACAGACGAAGAATTAGGCCAACGTAAGATCCTTCACCCCAGTTTGAAAGCGGGAGAAGTAGCCTGAGTTCGCAGACAAAGTCGAAGGCTCTGAGGGCGCCGTGAACGACACAACCAGAGCTGAGAACCAGAAAGGTGGAGACGGATAACCGGAGGGGAACTGGCCAGAGCAACCAGGAGACAGGCCATGGCCGGCTCCAGTTCCGCCCGGCGCCCAAAATGATAGCGTCTTAACCGATTTCTCCCTGGTATGAAGCTGTGCAAGGATATGCACAAATCATTCCCGATTTGGGTTAAACTTTTAAATGTGCCGATTAAATTTTGGTCTCCTTTGGGGCTAGGATGGGTTGCCAGTGCTATTAGGAAGCTAATCCAATTCTGTCCCAAAACTGTAAAATTGGAGAAGTTTGATGTTTCCCTGATTTGTGTTGAGATTGATGTGGATGTTGCCTTGCCCTCTAGGATTATCCTACAATCGGTAGACTCCAATTCTGTGGTAAATGTTGAATACTCTTGGAAGCTGATTAGATGTGGGCTGCGTCTTTTGTTTGGACATGAGGAGCCCAATTGCAAGGCCAAGAGGATTCATCCTTATGCTGGTAAGTCCCCCAGGAAGAGAGATTTGCCTAATTGTCATCCTCTGCCTTCGACTTGTTCGGTAGGTTTGCATAAAGAGTTGAGTGCCTTGGTAACTCCTTTGCTCCTCTTCTCTCTGACTGCCTCCTTGACGCTGTCAAAGTCCATGAGGTTAAGGATTTGGTGGTCCTATGCCCACAATTTGCTGAGTACATTAGTGCAGAAGTTCTGGAGGAGGCACTTGCATCTTGTCCACCTCCTGCTGCAGCTGTATTTTTGATTGTGGATGATGCCGGGTGTGTGGTAAGTTCTCAGACTGGCAAGCACCCTAATGTTGCTTCTGATGAGCCTTCGATTGGTAGGTCTGATCCAGGGTCTGTACCTTTTTTTTGGTAAGTAAGTATTTTGGATTAAATGGAGAAAAAAATTACAAAATCTATGTTTTATCTCCACGTATCTTGACTTGGAGTTAAAACATAAATGCTAGGGCATGCCCCGAGAAACTGGTACATCAGAAAATACATAATAAAACCTCTAGGAGGACACCGTTCAACAGATTCAACAGAATATGAAATCTATCTAATATTAAAATAGACACATAATCAACTACTCTCGAATCAACTAGATCAACTCAGCATAAACGCATGTCAACCTTGCCATTCGTCGCAGTACAGACCCAGCTCCATAGTGGTCTCAATTATACTTCGGCTATCACTGGGCAGAAGAACAGCATCAGCATCCTGCTTCGTGACAGGACGAAGACCCACCTTCAGCACTGAGAGCCCATTACTACATTTTCGTTCCAGGTAACCCCAAAGTAGCAACCACCAGAGGCACCATAAATGCCACCAATTCAGAGGCAGCAGCAAAACAGTGGGCCAGCCACTCCCAGCACCCATCATCAACACTTGAAGCAAAATCTGTAGGAACCTCACTCGCAGGCAACCAACAGCATCAGCAATTTGCCATTCCCATTATCAACAGGAAGGAGGATACTAATGCTCCAGCAAAGGGAATCAATTCTGAATTCAGTATAGCATCAAAGGCACCAACCATACAGCCACACCAGTGCAACTTCAGACCGGCACACATCAACACCTACCAAATAAGCCACGGACTTTCCAACTACTGCATTATCAGCATTAAAAAAGTAGGAGGAGAAACCCCCGACATCAGAGTCTGCTGCCATTAAGCAACAGCAAGCTCCCAAACCATATTCAACAACCTCAGACTGAATACAATCCTACTGACTAGTTTCTAGAGCCAAGATCAGCAAACCAGATATTATGTCAGACCCAAGAATTCGGTCCAGCCGCAGACAATCAAGCCCCACCTATGCCCAAATACCTGGGGAAATGATGTTACCACAGCACCATCACACCAGTCAATACCCAGCCAAACCAGCTACTGTAAACAGTAAATTACCATCAGCATATCAGACTGGATCCTGCATCAGCATCCCAGCAACTACATACAGGTACACCAAGCCATATGGACAATTACGCCTCAGCGTCTGTACTCAACCAAACTAAACCTAGTAATTCAAGACCAGTGTACAGTCCCATGAACCATCCTGCATAGGAGACTGGTTGCTCCACATCCAATAAATCCCTGGACACATGCTACAACACAAACAACATACTTCATAATGGCCACTACTTCACCATCATCAGACAAAGCCAACTCCACCCTCGATCAGCAACAGTACTGCACATACAGATTCTCAGACAACCATCGGCAAGGAGGGTAATCCATCCGCAACCTGAATCAGAGCCGGCACAGCAGAAGAATCATAGGCGGGCAACAGCACACCACCCTTTTCAAACTCCTGAATAGCTGAAGTTGCTTTGTTGGATTGTGAGGGTGCGTTGTCTCCCTGTGATCAGGTTGACGACCCTCTACAGGTTTGTCACCATCGGGCTGCCTTCCTCCATGAAAGGCAACCGGTTTCATCTGCTATGGCTTTGAGGCGTGGTCTAGCTTCTAATGGTGAGGGTCATCTCGGGAAATTTCAGATGGGCACATTAGTACGTGACTCTGATTTTGGATATGCAGATAACCTGGTTGATGAATCTGCATTATCTTCCAATTTAGATCATCTTGATGAATTGGATCCAGTTCCAATGTTTCCCCTTTTGCAAGGAGGCAACCTAGAGATCAACCAGGGGACTGTAGATGGGATTCCTGATTCTTTTGCTGATGTGCTGAAGCGTGGTACTGGTTTTTCTCCTGCTGAATCAACTCAGCCCCCTCCTTTTGTCTCCCCTGGTCTTTCAGTTATGGAAACTCCCTATGGTGATCTGAAGTCTAATAACTTTGAACAGCATCAGTCTGTTTTTTTTAATTCAGATAACAAGCTGAAGGATCTTTCACATTTAGCTCGTAGAGTTGCTGCAAGGATTAACACCCTTAGTCATGCTGTTGACAAAGCTGCTCTCAAGGATGAGGCTCTCCATGGCCTTGCATCCTTTCCAGCTGCCTACCTCAGTCCACGTACACTAGACTCGTCCCTTAAGGTGAAAAATCCCATGATCAAAAAAACCAGCTCCTGGCAATTATCCCATTACAATCTCCTTTTGGTAAATGAAAAGGAGGTTGCTAATTGGGTTCTCCGTAAGACTAGAGCTTCTCATAAAGGCAATGGATGATTTTGTGTTGACTCAATTGGAGTTGTTAATTAGGTGGCTTTGATCTATATCGATCTATTTTTCTTTCTTGGCTTTCATGATTAGTGTCATGGTATCAGGGGATTCCCTTGTTCCTATGTCCCTACTCTAAGTTGGCAAAACACTTTGAGTAGAACATAGTTGTTGTACTTAAATTTATTTTTAATACAATTAATTACTTACCAAAAAGAAAAGAAGTGTCTATTGTCTGCCTAAATGATGCAACACCAGGTGAGGAAGAGATTTTTACTAAAAATGGTTCATCTTGTAGTAGAGAGGGTGAGGACCATGACTGCAGGCTTGTGGTGGACTCCCAGGCTCGTCTCGTCGATGCTGTGTCTTCGGTTGATGTCCGATCCAACTCAGGTGCTGAGATCAAGGACCGTGACTCGTTTGCCCCACTTTCAGACGGAACGATTTCAGAGATGGCACCTGCTCCTACTGTAGATCTTGATCAAATACCCAACTCTATCACACGTCTCTCAAGTAAGTATTCCTTAGATGTTTCAAACATTGGGGGGTCGATCACAATAAGCCCCAATGGCTCCTTAGCCGATGTTAGCCATGACCGGGCTCAGGCAGCTTCCAAGGTGAACTATTACAGTGTCAAAGAAGTGATTTCCATGCAATATGGTTCTTAGAAGCTTGCAAAATCTCGAAGAAAGAAAAAATCTGCGTCCAGCAACTCTAAGTGATCCTCCGATTGAGGATCCAGTGCTGCTAGTTTTGGATTGGGGATTCCTGATCTCCGTTGGATGATTCTGTGTTGTATTTTGTGTATGTGTAAATATATACATGTTTAGTTATATACATATCTGTATATGCTTCTGAACCTTCTTCAGAGGTGGTCATGCTCGAGCTACAGCTGCTGTGGTTCTATAGCTGAGAAGATTGCCTTGTTATGTTTGTGGAGGCTGTCTTCTGCCTGGATATTGTGGCTGTATGCAGTCCTGATCTCCTGGATCCTTCCTATTCCCTTGGGTTGGGTTCTGGGTGAATATAATGATACCCTCCTGCTGAGGAGTGAACTGTCGAGGAATTGTTTGTTTGTGCCTAGTTGGTGTCTAACGTTGTGGGGTCTATTTTTGGTGGCTGTCCAGTCTTAGATGCCATGTGCTGAGGACCCTTGCTGGATGGTCCTTGCATCCAGCAGAAGTGGATGGTTGCAGAGCTACATGCTGTGGTAGCTTCCATTGATCGGGGTGAATGAGTCGCTCAGGAAATTGCCAATTTCCTTATGTTGGAAGCAGCTACTGGAATTGCTGTTATTTGTTTTCCTGGAGCCTTGCTGAGGCTAGCGCCCTCCCTGTTGAGTAGTGATGTCTGGAGTATAGCCATACTTTCCATATCTTCCAGTTGGAATATGCCGAGGTGCTGAATATCTCAGTGTTTTGCTGATTTATCTGCCCTGGGTTCGAGTTGACCTTTTTACCGGGATGCTATGGCTTGTTGCTTGTTCGGTCCAAGATGCATGCTATCCGTTTTGTATCTGACCGAGGTGATTTAGCCGTTTCGGGGTTTTAAATGACCTACCCGAGCTGCTGAAGCTTGAATGCCTTTTGTGGTGTTTGCTAGGGTTCCTGACCCAACCGGATTCTGTCGTATTGGTCATTTGCCCGAGAAGGCTGTATATGGGGTGATGTCCTTGATCTTTGCCAAGGCCCGAGGTGTTTGCAATATTGTCCTGTAAAAGACCGAGATGAAAGTGACTGCCTTAGTCGCTAGGTGCGGCCCTACAGTTGAAAGATGATGCTGAAACTGGCAGATGGTGGCTTTCGATGCTGGTGAGCAGATGCTCCTGAAGTGGGTGCTATGTGAAATCTGCTGGTGCCAGCTGATGCGGATGGCTTGCTTAAATTGTGGGAATTGCTGGAAAATCGTGTGCAGGATTCGTGGTCTTCCGAATTTTGCTTCATTGAAGACCATCGTCTTCATCGCCCCTCATCAGTGATGATCCTTTGCCGAGATGATGCAGAGGTTACTGGATTCTGCTACCTTGTTGCCGTGATGCTGATGGGACCGAGGTGACTTTGTTGTGTAGATGGGTTAGACCCGTTCTGCCTATAGGATGTGGTGATTACCATTTTGTATGGTGCAAAATCAGTTCTTGCTCCTGTTTTGCTTTTCCTTGACTATCAGCCTTTTCAGGTTGATTTCTAGTATTTTTGTGATTGGTTTAATTTTGTTTCATGACTTGTATCATGGTGCTTAGGAGCTACCCCTGCTACTATGATCTACCTCCAAATCAGCATAACACTTGGATTAGATCATAGGTGTTGTAACTTTCTTTTGTTTTTAATACACTTTACTTACCAAAAAAAAAAGAGTTGAAGGTGAGGCGAAATGAGGGATGCGCATAGTGGGTTGCTCACCGGGATGGCCATCCATGGCCGACGCCGGCAAAGGGAGGCAAAGGCAGTAGGCAGGAAAAGGCGGGTGGCCAGATTTCAAATTGTAGAAAGGAAATGGGCTGGGTCTAGAGTGAAGCGAGAGTCTCTCTCTCTACGGGCTTTCCATTTACACTAACACCTGCAAAATTGCAGTATCCAAACTAAACAGACCATCAACTGTAGACCGAACCTTCTGCTGTTGTAAAGCATCACAAATAAGTCACACCCCCACTCAATGGATTAAGGGGCACTACCTCGTGAAGGTTAGAGTCTTTTGCATAAATGAAGATTTATCTTTTATTGTTGTTTGCAGATAGGCCAGATACAAAATAGGAACTCATCAAGGCTCTCTGGGAGAATGTGGATTGATTTTACATCAGCATTCGCGAAAAAGGAGTAAATCGTCCGCAAAGGTGAGCATAACAGTTCGAGTATCTTTACACCGCCAATGATACTTGAACATTTTATTTCGTTTGGCCTTCACCTCAATGATACCATTCAGTACTTCCATGACGAGCACGAACAAATAGGGGGACAAAGGGTCACCCTGCCGAAGACCCTTACCACCTTTGAAGAAACCGACTGATTCTCCATTAATATTAATCGAGAAGAAAGGAGTGGTAATGCATTGGTGGGTCCATTCAATGAATTGAGGAGGAAAGTCCATCGTGATCAATATATTGATGATAAGGTCCCAATAGATAAAATCGTAAGTTTTCATAAGATCAATCTTCATTGCACAGCGAGGGTGACCATTGCCCAAATGATATTTGTGCAAAAGCTCCTGGGCCAAAAGGATGTTATCACTAATCTGACGACATTCAACAAAGGCTGTTTGGCAGGTGTCCACCAGGTGAGAAAGGGTCATCTTAATGCATGTAGCGATGATCTTCGAGATAGCCTTGTAGATGACATTATAGCAAGAGATGGGCCTGCAGTCAGTCACCGATCGAGGAGACAGAACCTTTGGGATAAGGTTGATAAGAGTAGTGTTGATTTGTTTAGGTAGCTTGCCATGATGAAAGAAATCATGAATGGCTTCAGTCACAGATTGGCCAACAATATTCCAAGCATCCTTGAAGAACTTTGAAGAGAAACCATCAGGCGTACGGGCCCGAAAATCTCCAATCGAGAAGATTGCCTTCTCAATCTCCTCATCACCAACTGGGCTAGTGAACGGGGCAATTAAAGATTACGGGACGGTGTGGAGAATGTATGGGCGAATCCGGTCGGGGTTGGCTGATCCTTGAGCACGTCCGCATCCCAAAACCCGTTTGAAGTAATCAATAAAAAGTTTTTGGACATCCTCAATGCTAGAGGTAGGAGTCCTATCCTCTTTGAGTAAGGAGGATATCCTATTCCTGTTGTCGTTACCATTAACAGTCCGAAAAAAGAATTTGGTGCATTGGTCCCCTTCCTTGAGCCACTTTATTTTAGCTTTTTGCTTAATTAGGTCAATTTTATTTGCCATGGCACGGTAATAGGCTTCCCGACACGCTTGCTCCTCATAATAGTGAGCTCTTGGAGAAGGTTGCCCAGCCTAGAGATCCTCTAACGTCTTGCAGTTACCATTTGAGATCATGTATGGTTTCAAACTTTACCGGTTCTTTATTAAAAAAAGTAGTAGTAGTTTTGGTTTTTGTGGAATTTCTCAACCTTGTTTGCTGTTTGGAAAAAAAGAGCATTTGATTAATTGAAGGCTAATGGCTAAGTTGGCTGATTGTATCCTGGCCGTTTGTTTTTCTGTTGATATTTGATTTGGTTTCATGATATGTTCCATGCTGGTGCTCGGAGAATATCCTAATGTCTATATTCTATCTCTAAATCGGTAAAACACTTAGAGTTAGTATATAGTTTATTTGTAATTTTATTTATTTCAATACAATTTTACTTATAAAAAAAATGATACATGGGCTAAAATATCAAATCCAGGAATCTTACCTTCCATCACGGTAGGTGACACTTTACACCTTATGTCATCACCACAGAACCCCAATTCAAGGTACAGGATCACTTTATTGCCCTACCGATGGATAAGGACAATTCTCAATCCTACGATCGAAATGACTACAATCAGAAACATGCTTCCAAAACTCATTGGGAAGAATACCTATCCATAAAAGAACACCCACGAAGATACTCTACAATATCTCTTATCTTTCCGTACATTGGGTCACCACAAACATCATTTCAAATCACAGGTTCACATCTCAACATCTACAAAATTCGAGCCACCCAAAATTTGAACACTTGATCGTTATTATATCGATCATAATTCGCATCCTCGAATTCACAAACACCTTGAATCGAATCCAAGTCATCTGAACCTTGAGCCCACGATTCTACTTTATCTGTCTCACTTGCCATGCTATGCAAATTTCCCCCAACCCTAAGTCCTCAGACCAAGGTCATCCTACGTTAATCCTCAAGAGATCCTTCTTCAACATCCCATCCCTCAGTCCTCACCCAGACAAGATCTTTTAAGACCTTTAAGTCTCGCTATTCTATTAAACAGATTTAGATGCTCGGCTTCTCTATCACGTGGTTGACCACTTCCACATCTCGATCCTTACCTAGGAGGCACAATCGGCTATGGATATCCTTCATGGAACAAGAGCAATATAGGTTAGCTCATAATTTAGGTACTAACTAGAATAGTGTAAGCTAGATAACCCAACTTGCCCACTAATTTCTAACTTAGCTCTAGTCCAAGATAACCAACTTATTGAGGTACTAACTTAGGGTACCGAAACTAGATAATCGAATTTAGCTACTGTTCTTAACTTAATCTTAGCCTAAGGCATATAAACTAGGATAATTAGAGCTATCCGACCCTATCTTAATCATCTTACACCTTATCTACTTATTAAATCTATCTTACTTTAACCTAAGCTTCTGCATAAGATCTAAATTAATCCTAAGGCACCTCTTTCTTTGATACCAACTGTGACCGATCGCATTTCTTACCGAAAATTTGACAGAGTTTTGGCAGGAAAATGGCCGCCAAACAAATACAAAACCTGTAGAATATCCTGTACAATAATAAAAAATCTATCTAAAATCAACTCTGACACTTTTTTTTGGTAAGCAAATATTTTGGATTAATGGGAGAAAAAAAATTACAAAATTGATATTTTATCACCAAGTATTTTGACTTGGGGATAAAACATAACCCGTTGGGGCATACCCCGAGCAACTAGTACAATCGGAGGTACATGATAGACCTCAATGAGGCCAACGTTCTACAAAATCTATAGAAATTTTAAAAATATTACAACATAACAGAGAGAGGAGGCACTGCTCCAACCCCCTACAACCCGAGTCCACCAGCTACTGAAATTTACCAGCAGCACCAAAAATTTCCACTTAGCAGGCCCAGCATCAATCTCGCAGGACAGCAACAACAACACGGTACAATCGGCTCAAAGAACTACCAAACAGCAGCATTGGCCAACTACACCAGGACAACACCAGTGCAACAAAAATGCAAACAGCAAATAGATGCCAACAATGAAGCATCTGCCTAACCAGCAATTCCGGGTCAAGCAGCAAGGACCTGCCCCAGAGAATCAGAAGACAACACGTGCAAAAATGCACAACAACTGCCAGTTCAACTGCCATTCAGATTGATAAACAAAAATGCCCATCCAATGCCAGCAGACCATACAGCAACAACCACGAGCTCATCAGCAGCTCTCTCAGCATGTAAGCCCAAAACACGAGCTACCAAAGACAGCAGCATCAAAATTATGATCCAGCAAGGGAAGAGAATGACGCATCAGCAAGGGGGAGCAAAACTGTTAACCCAGGCCTCAGCACATGAGCTGCCACCCCCAACAGAATCAGCAAGGCAAGGCAAAGGTTCTCACAAAAGTGGGAGAAAATCAAACCAGCTTACGTCAATTCCATGTAAGCGTTCCAAACCAGCACCCTTCTGCATCAGAATCATCCCTAGCCATGCATCCGCAGAACAGAGGAGACCTACCCTAGCCACAAGGCAATTGCATAACTGCCTACAGGAATTGAAATGCAACCCAGCAGATAAAGAGCCAGCCAGAACCGACCCAACTGCTGGCCATATCAGCAAAGCTGCCCAATCATCTGAGCAAGCATTGCAGAACGAGCATTGCAGCGAACCGCACACTCCAAAATCTGCCGGCAAGGAATTTCAGCGTCCAAATAAGGCCACTCCCAGTTCTTAGACACTCCAGCCTATAGTTCCAGCCAAAAGCAAACCAGGCTCCCCCCAACCCAACTTACAGGGAGGAACGGACAAGCAGAGAGGCTTTAGAAACCAGGCACAGGGCGTTCGTCAGCGTCAATCCCAGCGAGCAGCACATAAGCTTCGACCATTTGCTCCCAAAATCATGGGACGCAGCATAAACCAGAAGCACCAAAGCTGAAGCTAACTAAAGGAACCCTGAGACATAGCACTCGGCCATAGCATCCATAGCAAAGAAGCCAAGGCAAGCCCGGATGCGAAAAGCCCTACTCAATCGAGGGACGAAGGAAAAGAGATACCATAGCCTGAGAAGAGTCCCAGACAGAAGCAGAGACCCAAACGGAGAAAGGCGCATCAGATGCGATCTTGGCTTCTACAGAAACCCCAATCGAATCTTGGCTGACAGAGCTTTGTCAGGGAACCTGAAACAGCAAAAAACGAGGGCTCAACCGAAAACGAAACCTCAGAGGACCCTGGTGAATCCAGAGTAGAGGTCTGGAAGGAAGACGGCTAGGGTTGGAAGGCAGCAAGCGGCCGGGCAGAGCACCCAGGAGACCGGACAAGGCCGGCACCGGCGCCGCCCGGCCGGAGGAGGAGCGTCGAAGGAGGACGCGGGCAACCGCAGAAGAAAGATTCAAAATTCGAAAGAAATTTTGAAAATGGTAGAGAGTGCTTCTCTCTCTACGCGAAGTGAATAAAAATCAACTCTGACACATCCAGAAATCACAACAAATCTCAATGGATCCAAAACCACAATTAATAACATATGGCATTGACATCATAACTTAGTGTATAACGTTAGCTTACATAAGATGCCACTTGGTACATAGTTAAACCACATAAGCCTGTGAAAATAACTATATTCATCAAATATAGCAGAAGCTAAGCTACATATACATCATCATTTTTTTTTGGTAAGTAATTAAATTTAAATTAAAACTAAAAATAAGTACAAAAATTATGTTCTAAACCCAAGTATTTTGCCAACTTAGAGATAGAGTATAAACACTGGGGCATGCCCCGAGCACCTCTGTGTAACGATACATGAGTCCTAAAGAAAAACGGACAAGAAAAAGGCAGCTAGATTTATATCATCTAACTCAGCGACAAGCCGTCACCTGTCCAGTCAGTTGAATCAAAACCAAACCGGGAGCCACTAACAAAAAATCCTATAACACTTTTTTTTGGTAAGTAATTAAATTGTATTAAAAAAAATTTATACAACTTATTATTTAATTCCAAGTATTTTTCCGACTTGGAATAAAGTCATAAACGGGAGGGCTAACCCCGAACACCAAATTAAAAACTAAAAACCAAGTCCTGTGTCTCCAAAAGAAAAAATAGCACAAACCAAATATTCATCATGGTTATCAGTAAGCTTAGGCTCGGTTGTGTCTTCAAAACCAAACATTCACCCCGATCATTGCTTCAGCATGAGTATGCCAGCATGTACCAACAGGATCAGCATCTCCAGCCAGCAGCACGCCATCAATTCCCTCGGCCTGGCAGCAGGCTAACACGCACAGCATCAGCTCTTCATATTGAGCAACCACACACTTCAAATAGCAGACCACGAAAGCTTCAAGACACGTGCAACATCCACCAAAGGCACCTCAGACATTTGGCACCACCTCGGCCATATGCATCGCTGTAGGACTCATCTCGGACAAAAAGGCCATCTTGGCCATAAAGGATCATGGATTCGTTCCATTTCCTCTCATACAACGAACAGAGCACCCCGGACATGGCAAGGGCACTCCGTAGACCATTGGCATCGTCAGTCAATGGCAAAAATCCGAGCAGTAAACCGCAGCAAATGGATTTAGCTTCAGCAACCACATCATGCTAATGCATGGCTGCATCATATTACAGCATGAGCAGAGAGCTTTCTTTCTGCCAACAGTAGAATGCTTCAGTGAACTTACCAAAAAAAAAAAAAAGAATGCTTCAGTGAACACCATAGCATCTATGCAAACTTTTGATCCAAGCCCAATGCTCAGATTGCAGCTCTGAATTTTCTTGCATGGGTTAGATCATCGCCCCAGTAGCTCGGCTCTTTGTAGACATCCCAGCCCAGCATTACAAAACTGATCTCAGCAAAAAAAAAAAAAAAAACATGGCAACTGTCTTGGAGCTCCATTAACCAACAGCAACATCCGACGGCAGCTTCATACCCCTGCATCACCACAACCAGCCGAAACACCAGGTGCACATTCAGCCACGAGCCAATAGCTATGTATCAACAGCAGCACACCTACGGGTACACCAATTACATACAAGTGGGCCTCAACCAGCCTCAAAGTCCACACTTCCATGTGTGGAAATTGCTGGGGATCATCATAATCAATGGCGAAAATCAGAGCATTAAGCCACAGCAAAAGGATTCAGCTCCATCAACTACAACAGCTAATTCATAGCTGCAACATATTACAGCATGAACAGGGAGCTTTCAATTTGTCAACTACAGAGTGCTTCAGCGTACCCCACAGCATCAATGCAGACTTTTGAGCCAAGCCCATGCCCAGATTGTGGCTCTGAGTTTTGAAGATTTTTTGCCAGGAGTAGGATCATCGCCCAGTACCAGGACTCTTTGTAGACATCCCAGCCCAGCATTACAAAACTGATTTCAGCAAAAACAAAGGGCAACTGTCTCGGAGCTCCACTAACCAGTAGCCTCATTCAACAATAGCTTCAAACCCCTGCGACACCACAACCAGCTGAAACACCAGGTGCACATTCAGCAGCATAACCACCAAGCAGCAGCTAGAAAAACTACTTGCATCAATAGGTCCAGCAGCATATACCTGCAACAGGTAGCAAATGTCAGCTTCTTTTCCACAAGCTGGTTTAACAAAACTTTCCCCAGCAAGAGACCATGGAAATCACCAGCCAAATCACAGCTGTCACCGAAAACTGGTTCACTTCTAATAAAATAGCAGAACAAGTTGTCACAAAATCAGAATCAAGGCTTCAGTCTTCAGAGACACCATACACACCCTCCACTTCACATTCCACAAAAGGCAAGGGGCCTCACACTCAAACAAGTGGACTGCTGCATGAAACAGCAGAACTTAGCACCATGCAACACAGCAGAACACTGATTCCTTTGAAAACTCAGCAGAACACAGCAAAGAGAGTAATTGCTGCTTTCCACTTCCTCCAGCAGCTACTTCTAGCAGCCTTATCTGCAATGAGCTTTACAAATCCCAGCTGCACAACAAAATAAATTACACAACCAGCAAGCTCTTGCATTAGAGCCACCATAGTCGGACTCCAAGACGATAGATCTCCATCTAGGCATTGGAAGACTCCTTTCCAATAGCACGTTCGTTTTTCAGCAAAAACAACAATTTAAAACCCAAAAAACCAGACCACATCAAATCAGCAACAATTATTCATTGAGGATTTTAGCAAAAAAAAAATAGCAGACCTCTCCAATCTTTTTTTTTTCCTTTATTTAAGACCAAAACCCTACCGGTCACAGCAGGACCTCAGTCCGAATTAACTTCTCTTTTTTTTTTATGTTCATCATACCAAACGAAAAACGGAAGCCAAGAGTATTACCGGAAAAGCAGATGAATGATGCCACTAGGGCAAAGCTCGGCTTGAATGAAAGAAACTTGAAACCAAGGAGATACACAGGGGGAAAGGTATCAACCAGACCGTCAACCAGCTGTCGAAACAGCAGCCGCATAACTAAAAGAAGCTCCGGATTAACCGGCCTACCAAAATGCCTCCGGAAAACAGGCACAAAGAGATAAATAAATATATATATTTTTTTTATATTTAAAAAAACTGACTTTGTAGTAGATTTTGGATACCTCATGGTTAATGGGGCCAAAATGTAGGGTGAGTGGTCAGATAGTTTGGCCGGGGGAAAAGAAGCTTTGTAGCTAAGCTCTAAAAGCTAGGGACCATTAACAACCACTCTATCCAGCTTACGGTAAACATGAGAACCTGAGTCTCTTCCGTCATTCAAGGTGAAGAACGCCCCATTATAGATCAAGTCCTGTAGATCACAGTCTATGAGACATTTATCTAAGGCCATAGAACTACTACCATGCCAACAACCACCTAGATTCTCAGATGGCACTCTAATGGCAATGGAATCACCCAAAGCTGCCCAAGGCTGACCAGAGACAAGTTGGTGGATAGCACGCAACTTATCTCGGAGAATTCTACAATCGATCTCGGAGTTTGAGGCATAAATAAAGGATATGAAAAAAGATTGATTATTTATTTTATTCAGGATTTTGCAGTAGATGAGTTGGCCAGCTTTTGACAAAATGCTTAGATCAACACTGCTATCATCCGAACCAATCCAAATACGACCAGAGGAGGAAGAGGAGTAATTCATCTCCCACTTCCAAGACGGCATCCGTTTTTTTGCAATAAGGGATGCCTTCTTTTCTTTAACACGAGTCTCTACAAGACCAACAATATTACTGCGGGAGGAAGGAATGAAGTGTTTGACTTCATGGGTCTTAAGCTCCCCATTAAGACCTCGAACATTCTAGCAGGCAACGTTAACCATGGGGCAGGGGAGAAGAGGA
Organism: Nepenthes mirabilis; assembly: GCA_025585075.1. Lineage (NCBI taxonomy): Eukaryota > Viridiplantae > Streptophyta > Magnoliopsida > Caryophyllales > Nepenthaceae > Nepenthes > Nepenthes mirabilis. The sequence continues at coordinate 23,809 of JAODPA010075945.1, forward strand.
TTTTTTCTTTTTAGGCCCCTTTGGTTTTTTCAAAATAGACATAGGCTTGAAAGCTCCTCCGGCCTTAACTTCCTATGCGGAAGGAAGACAACTTGGTGAGCTGGATGTACCTGCAAACACCTAATTTGGCATTTCACAGGTAGCCCTAAAGTCTATAGATTTATTACAAGGGGCTGAATCAATCAACTCCCCATTCTCTTGAGAAGACCGGGAGCCAGAACCCCTAGTCGGGGAATGAGCCATGGGATCTACCTTCTGCAAGAGGCCATCAGACTCAAGGGGGACAGTTGGAGACTCAAGATTGTCAGCACTGCTGCCAGCGTGGACAGAGAGTCCATCTACCAAGGATGGATCACACCGAAATGCCTTGCCCCTAACAGAGGTGTTTTGGGTAGCAGCTTTGGGATCCACGGATGTAATGATGCTGCCAAAAGCTGACTCAGTAAAATCGTGGATACAGTCATCTACACCCTCTGCCAAGCACGGCTTAGGGTGGATAATATCTTCAGTATTTTGGAGAGCATCAAAGGGGTTGGGGGAGTGTGCAGGGGCAACAGGTTTAGCCGGTGCCAACATAACACCAGGCTTGCTTCCGATCCCTTTAACCTCCTTGGTTCGGGCACCAAGGGAAGCACGAATTAAACGTTCGGTGGGTTTATACTTAAGGTTCACCTTGCAGTGATCCTTAGTGTGGCCAGTGGACTTGCAAATATCACAATGGAGGGGCTTCCAAGGGTATTCCACGGCCACGTTGACACCATGAAGCTTCCCTAAAATCTCTCCAGTGTTGATTCTTATTCGTTTTGGCAGAGGAGAGGAGGCCGAAATTTCCACGCAAATGCGGGAAAATCTCATTCGTTCCATCTTAGCTGTAGCAGCATCTAGTTGGAGGGGCTTCTTGATAGCACTGGCTATCCAACTAAGGCCCAGGGGAGTCCAGAACTGAACCGGAACATCCTTAAGGTGTAACCAAATGGGAAAGCTTTTGTGGTCCTCCTTGGAGAGTTCCATTTCAGGGGCCCACTTTTTCAAGAAGATGGTTCGACCGACAAAGGCCCATGGCCCCTGGTTCAGACAATCCAGCATCTGGGTGTCATCAGGGAATCAAAAGAGAAAAAAACCATTGTCTAGTTTGGCTACATGAGAGATTCCGAATCTAACCCATATCCTACGGGCAATGTGGTTTACAACATAGAAATTTAATGGTGCATCATAAAAGTAGCCTACAAGAGTGGAACTCCACACAGCCTTGCCTTGTTGAATAACCTCAGAAGGCTGAGTAAGTTCGATAATAGGGCCATTTTGGGAGGAGGGAAGTATTGAAGATGAGTACCTTCATTAGCGGCATCCTTTTGGACAATAGACACCCACGAAGGAACGAGCTCAGCCGTCTTCATCGGACGACTTTCCTCTGCAAGCATGATTGGAAGCTCCAGAGAAGATAGAGGAGACGAGATAACACCAGTGGAGGAAAGGGCCTCATTTGGGGGGAGCCATATCAGATTCCAAGGGACAGGGCAAACATTCAAAATTCTTAGTTTTCAAATCAAGCCTCACTGGAGTGATTGAAGGTGAAGGAGGAGAACATTGATCACGGGGGGATCCGATTCCAACAACAGCGGGAAACAATGAGGGAAGACATCCATCAGAAGGGCTTGATTTTTTGGATACAGAGGAGGCACCATGTTTTTTGGAAAAGGAAGTAGAAGCAGTTAGGAGAGGTTATTCAGAGTCTGAAGAAGGGGAGAAGCAGGGAGCAGGGGCGAGGGATTCCGGCGCCATGAGGCACCGGTGAAGAGGAAGAGAGAGGGGGAGTCGGCCGGAGGGGATGGATTCAAAATCGAAGAGAGAATATCCTATAACACATGAGACTAGACATGCAATGCAAATAAAATCAAGCCACCATATTCAATCACCCACACTAGAAATCAGCAGCCATAATTTATATCAGCTTCATAATTCAATGAGCTGGTAGGATTTCAGCAAAAAAACACAGCAACCCAGCTCCTTGTTGCTTCAAAACATGGCCCACAATAGCAGCATCATACAGCTTTTGCGTGGACACCAGCAGAATCAGGTTATGGCAACCAAAAACAACCGCAGCTGTCACTGGAAGCTGGTTCACTTCTGATGAAATAGCAGAACCAGTTGTCACAAAATTAGAATCAAGGCTTCAGTCTTCAGAGACAGCATACACACCCGCCACTTCACACTCAACAAAGGCAAGGGCCCTCACACTCAACAAGTGGACTGCTGCAAGAACAGCAGAACCCAGCACCATGCAACACAGTAGAACGCTGATTCCTTTGAAAACTCAGCAGAGCATAGCAATGACAGCAATTGCAGCTTTCCACTTCCCCCAGCAGCTACTTCCGGTTGCCTTATCAGCATTAAGCTTCACAAAACCCCGCTGCACAACAAAATGAACTACACAACCAGCAAGATCTGGCATTAGAGCCACCGTAGTCAGACACCAAGACGGCAGATCACCATCCAGGCACTGAAAGCCACCTTCCCCATAGCACGTTTGTTTCTCAACAAAAACAGCAATTTAAATCCCTAGAAACCAGTCCACATGAAATCAGCAATCATTATTCATTGAGGATTTTAGCGAATAAAACAGCAGACCTCTCCAAACTACTTCAACTGGGCATGCGGCAGCAGCACCATCCAGATTTTTGTGAAGCCCCCAATCTATTAAACTAACATTGCTTCAGAACATCAAAACACCACACCAGTACCAACTGAATCAAAGTTTGGCATGAATTCAGCATCACTAGCAGCTTCAACCACATCTCCACTAAATTCTGCCCGCAAGACTAACATCAGCATCAGGAAATGGCATGAAGCAAAGCCACAACTTTAGGATAAGAGACTGAGATCAACTTAACCCCTTTTTTTTTAAAGACCAAAACCCTACTGGTCACAGCAGGACCTCAGTCCGTATTAACTTTTTTTTTTTTTTAAGATCATCATACCAAACAGAAAAATAAAGCCAAGAGTTTTACCGGAATATATTTTAATGGGAATAAGTCCCAACAGGCTTCAATCTTCTAAGTCTCAAGCTAATCCATCTTCTAGCTTCTACCCAACCACTTCAGGCATAAACCTATATACAACTGAGGGTGAACCGAAGGTTGCTGAGCTGCTTGGTTCTTGACATTTTGGATGTCCGGTCTGTGGTACTCTGCTACCATGTATTTTCTCTGAATGCTGGGTTTGTTGGCGCTGCAGTGCTTCTCCAGCTGTCATGATATTCTGCCCAGCATTGCTCGCTCTGTTTCTCCCTGGAGCTCGTGTATGCAGTTTGCTGAGCTAGCTTATGCTTCTGTTGGTGCCTGCTGATGGTTTTTCCTTGCTGATGTAATCAGTTTTTGCTGTTGGTGCTGGATTAATCCTGGATCCGTTTGATTTATGCACGGAAGAAGGTGGGTCTCGCAGTTGGGTCTCCATGTTGCTGTAGCTCCCATGGCTGTGTGGACTTCGAATCTGGATTGGTAATTGTTTTGTTGCTGCTGGTACATTTCAGCAGCCGGTTGCCTCGGTTTGCAGGGGGATGGAAAGCGGCGCTTTCCCTATGTATTGTGTTGTAATACTTTTCAATCTCTATTGGTTTAGTAGAACGTTGGCCTCCTAGAGATTTATTATGTACCTTCAGTTGTACTTGTTGCTTGGGGTATGCCCCAGCGGGTTATGTTTTATCCCCACGTCAAAATACGTGGAGATAAAATATCGATTTTATAAATTTTTTCTCCCATTAATCCAAAATACTTGCTTACCAAAAAAATAAAAATAAAAACTGAGGGCAAGAAGAAGCAAGAGTGACTAATAGCAAAGCAAGTACATCACCAACAAATAATCAACAATATATATTCAAATGAAATATGAAATAAGATGGAAGCATTATAAGAGGATACGTGGAGATATGAAACATATCTTCTTCATCCTCCTCGTGTGAAAGTATATTGAGATTACCTTGTGTGGGGTCCCTTCTATATGCCCGCCCATGCATTCATTTTTTGGTTGACCATTAGTCGTAGGTTAAGCACCACTGATCTCATCAAAGGCATTCCTAACCTCTCTCCCTACTGTGTTCTATGCCAAAATGAGTTTGAAAATCATGACTACATTTTCTTTAACTGTATTTTCTCTAAGGATCTTTGGCATATGATATGTTGCCGCGTTGGTCTCCAATGGCCATACCCTGATTGGCACCAGAACATTGTTTGGGCCGCATCAAAATGGAAAGGGAATAATTTCAAAACTACCTCCTTCCGCCTTACCCTTGCCGCTACTGTGTATTATATCTAGAAGAAGCGAAACCACCGAACTTTCCAATCTCCTCCCTTCCATGCTCCCTCTCATCTGTTCACTCAAATCTTAGACGTTATTCGTAACCGTCTGAAGGCTCTCTTTAGCTCCTCTTCTAAGGCAGACAAAACATCTTTAGACCGATGGAATTTATCTAACAATTAAAAAAAAAGTATTGTTTTGCGGAATGGCTTGTTGGGCTCCTTGCCCGCTTTGCGGTGTGGTGGCTGTATAGTTTTCCTAGTTTGCAACTATTGGCCGGTTTCTACTTTCATACATGCTTGGTTGGCTTTTTTATTTGGTTGCTAGAAAGGCTTGTTGGGCCCCTTGCCCTCTTTGTTCCTAATATATATATA